>JAGDQP010001227.1:42808-117931 GCA_022664845.1 Lepisma saccharinum | reverse complement strand
ATACAGATGCTTATCAGAATAATGGAAACACCTGAACGAAAGTGCAACTTACCAGATTAATATGGTGTCGGGCCACCTTTCGCCTTCAGAACAGCCTTGATGCGACGTGGGATGGAGGCATAGAGGTCGTGAATGGTAGCAAGTGGAATATTACACCATTCCTCGTGCAGGGCATCGGCCAGTTCTGTGAGAGAGGATGGAGGTGGAAATCGTCGCCGGAGTCGTGTTTCCAAGATGGACCACAGATGTTCAATTATGTTGAGATCTGGGGATTGGGCGGGCCAGGGGAGGTGTTGAACTTCATCCCGATGTTCCTCAAACCACGCTGCAACAACTCCAGCTGTGTGAATGGGTGCATTATCATCCTGGAATATGGCGTCATTGTCCGGGAACAACATCCGGACCATAGGATGCAAGTGGTCTCCTAAAATTGCGACATAATCGTTGGCAGTGATGCGTCCGCGAAGTGTGACCACAGGACCCAATGAAAACCATGATATTGCGACCCACAGCATCACCGTACCGCCGCCATGTTTCACAGTTGGGCGGAGACACTGCAGATCATACGCTTCTTTGGGCGTTCTTCACACATAAACACGGCCCGTGGTTTGGAATAGGGTGAATGGTGACTCATCCGACCATACCACACGTTTCCAGTCGTCAACGATCCAAGTTGCATGGTCGCGGCACCATTTGCGGCGTGCTAAAGCGTTCTGGTCCCTGATGAGAGGTTTGGCCCGTGCAACACGACCCCGTAAGTTCATGTCATGTAATTCGCGGCGGACTGTGATTGTCGAAACAGGTTGGGGGAGGTGCTGATTGAGTTCCTCCGTCACTTGCGCCGTAGTGGCACGACAGTTCCGCGTGACAATGCGCTTTAATACCCGGCGTGCCCTGTCACTGATGCTTTTCTTCCGCCCACTGTTCCGCTTCCCCGATGTGGTTTTCCCGTGTGTTGTGTAGGCCGTCATCACCTTCGACACTGTCCCTGGCGACACACCTAACACACTAGCCACTGCCGTCACACTCACTCCACATAACCGCGCACCAACAATTTGCCCTCTTTGAAACTCTGAGAGGTCTCCCATTTTACACTACCTCCGTCTGCTGCAGCCACTGCACACTCCTGTTCCACGACGCCTGACGTAGTATGGAGACCGACCTAACACACCACCACCAGCAGTCCGGCGCTGCGGTCGCCACGACACCATTGCCAACCCATACATCTGACGTGTTGCCAACTACAGGTGTTTCCATTATTCTGATAAGCATCTGTATATATATATATATATATATATGTAAAACAAGACCTACCTGAATACGTTGAAAACAATATTTCCCTTGATTCATTCAACTTCGTTAGCTTGGTTAAAAAGGACTAAAGCAGGGTTGAAAAGAACATGTTTTATTTGTTTGTTTTTTTTGTTTTAAACACGATTTTTATAGACCGGGAGAACGTGTTTAAAATATTTTCTTAAAAGTAAAAAATTGGTATGATAGGTACTCCATCTGCAGTAGCCTCTATAACGTTTCAATCGCACTTTCGGTCTATTCATAAGCACTTACTAGAAATTGTAGGTTCTGTTTTACCAGATTTGATGAAATTTGCAATTTATTAAAATTCAATGGCAGAGTTATTTGAGGGCGCTCCATAGTCTAGTGCTTAGAGCGTTACTCATGTCCGCGTGCTCCCGGGTTCAATTCCCGGCTGGAGTCCCACTTTTCGCCGTCCACCCAGCGTCGTGAGGCAACTTGGGAGTCACGTAAATAAAGACGTGACGGCCACTCGGTCTAGAAAGCCCCTAATATGCCTGTTCGTGGCCAGGTGGCGCGCGGTACTGACCACACTGCCGTCACTCAGGTGGACGCAGTTCCACCAACCGCGGACAGATGACATTGAGGCAGACTCAGGACCTTTCGGTCTGTAACGCCCCGTAGTTATTATTTTATTATTTATGACAAAGTTATTTATTATATAAAAGGTAAAGTATACCCGATGCAATGCGCACGAGCCGTGAACGGCGCATGGGGGATGTGGAAGTAGCGCTCCACATATTCTCGACCAACGGCACGAAGTGAGGTGGGGTAAACAGTCCCACACTGGGCTGCTTTTAGCTCCCAAAATGCCCAGGAATACAAAGGACACTGTGGTACTCAATTTGGTAGGAGGCTGTGTATACCTCAGACTGCTAGGCATGGGAACACTGAAGGAAAAATCTTCAGTGGCCTGGCCGGGATTTGAATTACACTTCTTGAAATGGTCTTTCATTCGGGCAACAAGGCCTGCTATTTCTTTTTTTACAGTCTTCATTTGGTTTTTACTGTTTTATTATTTTCGGAGGAATTAACTTGAATAAATCCTTTTTTTTTTTTTCATCTTGTGCACCCCATTGATAGTGAGTCTATAAACGAACAGTAAAGAAGCAGAGTGCCTAATAAGTTCTTACCACCCGGCATAAATCGTAAGGGAGCCGAGGGGACACCACGTGCATCCCCCTGATTCATCGGGACCAATTTTGTCTTATTCTTTAGAGTCTAAATAAAGTTTATAGCGATGTCCCTCCCCCACAAAAAACTGGTTTTAGACCATCATGGAGGCCATTTTTGGTCGATAATTGGCCAATAGGCTATTTGTCACTATTATTTTCTTTTTGTCAAAAGGTTATTTTTCACAATTATTTTCTATGAGCGCTTACGTACACCCCCTGATCCATCGGGACTAATTTTATATTACTCCTTATTGTCTATACAAAATTTATTATGTTCCCACAAAATAAAACTGGTTATAGACCATAATGGTGTCCATTTTTGATAGGAAATTGCTCAAAAGACATTTTTTTAAAATATATTTCAGTGAGCCCCCACGTACACCGCCTGATCTTTCGGGACAAATTTTATACTATTCTTTATGGTATAAGTAAAATTTATAGCAATGTACCCAAGAAATGAAATTGACTTTTTACCAAAATGGTGGCCATTTTTGGTTGAAAATTTGTTAAAGGCGTATTTTATTTTGCTTTTCTTTCCAAAAAGTACTTGAGTTTAGAGAAAAATATTTAAAACTTCACTCAAACTTCAAAAGCGGCACTGTGTTATTGCTTTGGTTCACAGAAATGGTAATTAACAATAAACGCCCCCACAAAATTGGAAGTCTGAATGCCCGAACATAGGGAACAGACAAATCGAAGCCTATAAATTAGGTTCCATGAACTATCAAATGAAAATATTTTTTTTTGACTGAATATCAATGTGTTATTTTCTTTAGAAAGGGACTTTAGGGATAGCAAAAATTAAACTGCTTAAAAACCAAAATCGTGTTCATTTTTGGGTCACTATGTAAGTGCCAGAATTTAAGAAATGGCGTTTTCGATGTTAAAATGTTTGAATTGCCAAACCTAACAACATGGAAAAATCTGTTTAAAACATTTCGTTTGAAACATTCCAACCCTGGACTAAAGTAAAAATTAAATGTCATGTCAGTTCTCATTACATTTTCCTGCGATTTCTACTTATTCTAACCGTTTGTTTGTTAACCAACCTGATGATGCTTGATTGGATCAAAAGAAATACTGTGCCTACGATGTTTTTATCAACGTGTTCAGGGAGATTTTTATGTACTTAGAAAATTGTGTACATGGTTACACATGGTGTTTACTTAATTAATGTTTTTTTCTTAACAATATATCCAGAATATGTTATACCTACGTCTTTAGAAGGCAGTTAGCAAAACGAATAATAATACTTTTTAAATTTGACTTTATGGTCTTTAGACATCTATGGCTCAGGTCCTAGAAACTTAGGTGTAATTTTATATATGGTCGTTGACTACTGACAGATCACATCCTAGTTCAAGTCAGGATTGAGCCCTGTATAGCATAGAGACGTGGTAAGTCCAGTAAAGGTCAATTAGAAGAGTGATTGTTTTCGAAACAAAACATGATCGACGACGAGCGTAGAAGCAAGAAATTAGCTGCAGATAATAGTCCTCATATGTAATTGTGGTATACAAGAGTCTCGTTACGGAGGCATAATAAGATAGGCTGTATTGTCGTAGAAATTTAAATGCGATTTAGTAAAACCTGACTGGCAAAGACCGAGAGTGAACATGATGAAGACATTGATACAATTTGGAATAAAACTTAGAGCTACTTGAATAATTATTTTACTGAGTATTCCGTAAGTAAATTGAGAGAGTAATATGCAAAATTTTGAGAAACTACTTAATGATTTTCGCTTGAGCCACTGTCTCAAGGAGAGAGATGAAGAAATCTAAATCGTCGAAAGAAAGCGAAAAAATAATAATAAAAAGCATAGTGCTAAATGATAGGAACAATTAATAATAAAATTTCCAAAGAAAAATAATTTATTAAAATTAGAACGCCCAGAGGTGGACAATTTCGTGGGGGAGTTACTGGACTCCCACCAGGCGCCTCCTCAGGTGGCGGATAAGAGAATGCCTACCAGATATGGTACGTACCGGAAGTCGGGGCGGACCAAAACCAGCACTGCTGCCTTGCAGTTTGTAGAGGGATCTACAGAGGGTAGGGAAAAAGGACCCCGACAGAAAACTCTTTGTCCTCCGGGTTGGGGGTTGAGCGTAGGGTCAACTACCCTACCTCGCAAAAATAACATCAGTTCAGAAACCGAAAACACAACCTCGGAAAGGTAGATTGAAGGATAACGGACAAAGAAAGACGGAAAAGGACCATGACTGGAAGATACCAACGTGGAACGTTAGAACAATGAGACTACCCGGAAAGATGCAGGAAATTGCAGTAGTAGTACAAGGACTCAAAATAGATGTAATAGCATTCCAAGAAACAAGATTTTTTTTTATGTATTAGAAGTTACCACGTATACAGCAAACGCCATTTTACACCGTTCTTATAACAATGTGATATAGTAATAAAAGTAATAATAATATAATCATACAATAAGAAATAAGATCATTTGTTTTTTCATTCACTTCAGGTTCATATAACAAGCCTTTAGAAATTTGCTTTTACTGAGATAGAAATCTGGTGGCAAAGGAATAGTATTGTAAAAATATGATAATTTGTATACAAGAGATCGCTGGACCAAACAATCTCTATTTTGAGAGGTAGAAATGGTATTGAGAACGGGCATTTTGTGTGGGTACTCTTAGGTTAAAAAGGGGAAGAAGGTCGTTTGTTCTGACTGTGCCCTGCATTATTTTATAAATCAATTTTAAGTCATTTAGTTTTCTTCGTGTGTCGATGTTTTTTTAAATCAAGAGAATTCAAAATGTCTACGTTAGATTTGTGTTGGAGGTTGGGTACGCTGTGTTATACAATGCGGATAAAGAAATTTTGGACTTTGTGAAATTTGGATAAGTTGGTTTCACAAGCTATAGACCAGATAGATGAACAGATGGAAAGGACTAGAAAGCATAGATAGGAAGTCATATATATTTTACTACGGAGGGAACGAAGGTAAAACGCGGAACTATGGAACAGGATTCATTGTGTCGAACAGAATCAGGAAAAACGTAATAGTATTCGAGCCTGTAAACGAGAGGATAAGCAAAATAAAAATGAAAGGTAAATTCCAAAACATGACCTTAATCACAGCTCATGCGCCGACAGAAGAGAAAGAGGAATGAGAAAAAGAAGGATTTTACGAAACACTGGAGAAGGAATATGAGGGAATACCAAAATTTGATACGAAGATAATACTGGGAGATATAAATGCTAAGATCGAAAGAGAGGAATTTCATGACCAAGTAGCAGGTAAACACACACTACAGAAAGAGAGCAACAAGAAGGGGACAGTGCTGAGTCAATTTGCAATGGGAAGTAGAATGATAATTACGGTGAAAGCACGTGCTTTCCGCACAAAAGAATCCACCTAGGAACTTTGTAATCACCAGATCACACGACAGTAAACCAAATAGACCATGTTCTGATTGACAAAAGACATTCATCAACCATCACTGACGTACGAAGCCATAGAGGACCTAACTGCGACACAGATTACTATTTAGTTAAAGCAAAACTTAGACAAAGAATAACAAATCAACTTGTAAAAGGAACGAGAAGAATAAATTAGAAAAATTATAACACCCAATGATCCGTGATCATTGGAGTAACGCTATTTGTACTGATGTTGCGGATGTGCTGTTCTAAATGAATGATATTACATTGTTATTTAAAGAGAATAAAATGTTATTATTGGATCTCAATAATATATGAATGTATACAGATCATAGGAGAAGCATTTGCCATCGTTTTGGTTTCGTTAAGAAAGCTGTTAGGTGATATATCGAAGAAAATCTCGAAAAAGGATTCTTTACGATACAGAAGGAAAGCAACCAGGATATATTATTTTATGGGTCTGATAGAAGATCCAACTTCTGTTTGATGAACTTGGATGTTTGTTTCGGTGCGTATTTTAAACAGAGCGACATGGAGTTTTTATACAAATTATAAAATACTGAAAGGTTTAGGTGGGGAAAATGATTTTGAAGTAATTAGAAAATTGCTAAATAATTAATTGTCATCAGTTCGGCGAGGGAAGATATTTTACTCAAGAGAAAAATAAAAGTTAACTTGCAGATATATGTTGTTTATGTTTTGCATGGCATTAAATGATGTATGTGTGTGTGTGTGTGTAAAAATAAGTTTTACAGTTGATTAAATTAAACTAACTTTTAAAGTTTTCAACTGTCTTTACCAAAATGTTGCAATATTTTCGTAAACTACTTGTCATAATACACCTTTGTGCCAAATTTCTTTTCTCTAGCTGAAACGATGTGGAAAATGGATTTTTAGGTCCACCATTTTTAATCCAAGATGGCGCCTTTGGATACATTATGTAATGTTTTCTTAACCTAATATTGATAATGTACCTTCGTGCCAAATTTGGTGTTTCTAGTTGCAGCCCTTAAGGCTGTGTATTCTATAAAACATTGTGTTTGGCGGCCATTTTGGATCCAAGATGGCGACTTTTTCAACATTTTTTAATATTTTTCTAAACTACTAATGATCGTGTTCCTACATACCAAATTTTGTATCTCTAGCTCAAACGGTGTGGAAAATGCATTTTTAAGGTCCGCCATTTTGTATCCAAGATGACGTCTTTGAATACGACTCGTAATATTTTTGAAACCTACTAGTGGTGTACCTCCATACCAAATTTCATTTCTGTAGCACAAGCCGTTTAGGTTGTGTATTCTATATAATTGGTTTGGCGGCCATTATAGATCCAAGATGACGGCTTTTTTCCTTTACTTACTCATGGTCGTACACCTTAATACCAAATTTGATGTTTCTAGCTCCAGTAGTTTGGCCTGTGAATTTATATGGATGAGTTAGTGAATCAGTGTCCATAGGACTATATAGTATATGGACTTGCTTTGCTTCGCTGGGGCGACCCCCGTGGGGGGCTAACCCCCAACTTCAATAGTGTTGGGTGGGCTGCGCCCCCTTTATCTTAACCAAAATCTTCCTGCAGGACTACAACGCCATGGTGTCCATCTGCACCCTCCCACGGCAGGGCTGCGCCCCCAAAGGAGAGGTTTATCCAATTTATTGTAACCTACTCTTCGTCCTACAACTTCATACAAAAATTCGTTTCTCTGGCTCAAAAATGGATTTTTAAGTCCGCCATTTTAGATCCATGATGGCGTCTGTGGATACATTGTGTAATATTTTCGTAACCTAATAGTGATAATACTGGTGTTGGGGGGCTGCGCCCTCTTTATACTAACCAAGATCTCCCTGCAGGATTACACCGCCATGGTGTCGATCTGCATACTTCTACGGGAGGGCTGCGCCTCCAAAGGGGAGCTTTACCCCATTTATTGTAACCTACTTTTGGTCATAGACCTTCATACAAAATTTCGTATCTCTAGCTTCAGCGCTTTCTTATATTGTCGTGACCTACTTATGATGGCACACCTTCATGTAGAACTTCATTTATCTAGCTCAAACGGTTCGCAAAATGGGTTTTCGGGCGGCCATTTTGAATCCAAGATGGCGACTTTTCCAAAATGTTGTAATATTTTCTTAAACTACTCGTCTTAATACACCTTCATGCCAAATTTCGTATCTAGCTGAAACGGTATGGAAAATTGACTTATGCCCGCCATTTCGGATCCACGATGGCGTTTGTAGATACATTGTGTAATACTTTCGTAACCTACTAGAGATGTTGTACATTCATACTTAATTTCATTTCAGTACCCTCAGCCGTTTAGGCTGTTTATTCTATACAACAATGGGCTTAGCGGCCATTTTGGATCCAAGATGGCGACTTTTTCAAAATGTTGGATTTTTTCGTTTACCTACTCATGGTCCTACACCTTCATACCAAATTTTGTATTTCTTGTTTCAGTAGTTCGGCCTGTGAATTTATATGGGTGAGTCAGTCAGTTGAGTGCCCATGGGGCTATATACTATATATACTCGCTTTGCTTAGCTGGGGCACTGCCCCCAGACCCCCGTGGGATCTGCGCTCCCAACATAAGGTTTTAGGGGCTGCGCCTCCATGGTACAAATATACCACCCACGGGGGGTAAGGTGCGCCCCATATTTTTTTCACCATTTTTGTGACCTACTCGTCATGGTACACCTTCATACCGAATTTCGTTTATCTAGCCTTTGTGGTTTAGAAAATGGGTTTTCGGGCGGCCATTTTCGAAAAAGGATGGCGACTTTTTTAACGTTTTATTAATATATATTGTCGTGACCTTCAAATAAAATTTCATTTCTCTAGCTCGAATGGTGTCGAAAATAATTTTTCGGGTGGCCATTTTGTATACAAGATGGCGACTTTCCCAAAATTTTGTAATATTTTCCTAAACTACTAGTTAGGATACACGTTTATGCCAAATTTTGTATCTGTTGCTCAAACGGTGTGGAAAATGGATTTTTAGGTCCGCCATTTTGTATCCAAGATTGCGTCTTTGGATACATTTTTTAATATTTAGTATCCTACTAGTGACAATGTACCTTCATGCCAAGTTCCATTTCAGTAGCCCCAACTGTTTAGTTTCTCTATACAACAATGTGTTTGGCAGCCATTTTGGATCCAAGATGGCTACTTTTTCAACATTTTGTAATATTTTCCTAAACTACTCGTCATAATGCACCTTCATACCGAATTTCGTATCTAGCTCAAACGGTGTTGAAAATGCATTTTTAGAGTCCGTCATTTTGTATCCAAGATGGCGTCTTTGGATACATCTCGTAATATTTTCGTTACCTACTAGTGATAGAGTAGCTCGATACCAAATTTCATTTCAATAGCCCCAACCGTTTAGGCTGTGTATTCTGTACAACAATGGGTTTGGTGACTACTTTGGATTCAAGATGGGACTTTTTCAAAATATCGTATTTTTTCCTTTACCTACTCATGGTCCTACACCTTCATACTAAATTTGGTGTTTCTAGCTTCAGTAGTTTGGCCTGGTAATTTATATGGGTTTCAGTGAATCAGTATGTCCATGAGGCTATATAGTATGTAGACTCGCTTTGTTTCGCTGGAGGCACTGCTCCCAAACCCCCGTGGGAGCCTCGCTCCCAACATAAGGGTTTCAGGGGGGGGGGGGCGGCGCCCGCCTTTATCGTAGGACTGCGTTTCCATGGTATAAATATACCACCCACGAGGGGAACTGCGCCCCCCATATGTTTTTTTTAAAACCCTTTTCTTTGATCTACTCGTCATGGTACACCTTCATACCAAATTTCGTTTGTCTAGGCTCAGTGGTTTAGAAAATGAGTTTTCGGGCGGCCATTTTGAATTAAAGATAGCGACTTTTTTTACGTTTTATTGTATTGTCGTGATTTACTCGTGAAGGTACATCTTCAAATAAATTTTCATTTCTCTAGCTTAAACGGTGTTGAAAATGATTTTCTGGGCGGCCATTTTGGATCCAAGCTGGCGACTTCCCAAAATTTCGTACTATTTTTCTAAACTACTAGTTATGATACACCTTTGTGCAATATTTCATATCTCTAGCTCAAACCGGTGTGTTAAATGGAATTTAGGTCCGCCATTTTGGATCCAAGATGGCGTCTTTGGATACATAATGTTACATTTTCGTAACATAATAGCGATAATCTTTGTACCAAATGCTATCCCCCTAGCCCCAACGGTTTAGTGTATCTGTTCTATACAACAAAAGGTTTGGCAGCCATTTTGGATCCAAGATGATGACTTCTACATATTGTAATGTTTTCCTAAACTACTCGTCATAATGCACCTTCATACCAAATTTGGTATCTCTAGCTCAAGTGGTGTAGAAAATTTATTTTAAGGTGCGCCATTTTGGATCCAAGATGGCGATTTTTTTTTAATGTTGGATTTTTTCCTTTACCTCATGGTCCTACATCTTCATACCAAATTTGTTGTTTCTTGCTCCAGTAATTTGGCCTGTGAATTTATATGGGTGAGTCAGTGAATCAGTCAGTGAGTGTTCATTGGCTATATAGTATATAGACTCGCTTTACTTCGCTTCAATAGTGGGGGGGCTTCGCCCCCTTTATTTTAACCAAAATCTTCCTGGAGGACTACACCGCCATGGTGTCCATATGCACCATCTCACGGGGGAATGTGCCTCCAAAGGTGAGGTTTGCCCCATTTATTATAACCTAATCTTGGTCATACACCTTCATACAAAATTTCGTTCCTACAGCTTTAATGGTTTGGAAATTGTTTTTTTTTTTTTTTTGGGGGGGGGGGTGCTATTTTGGATCCAAGTTGAACGACATTTTGAACTTTTTCTAATATTGTCGTGCCCTACTTGTGATGGTACACCATCATGTAAAATTTCATTTATCTAGCTCAAACGTTGTGGAAAATGGTTTTTTGGGCGGCCATTTTGAATCCAAGATGGCGACTTTTCCAAAATGTAATATTTTCGTAAACTATTCGTCCTAATGCACCTTTATGCTAAATTTCGTATATCTAGCTCAAATGGTGTGAAAAATTGATTTTTAGGTCCGCCATTTTGGATCGAAGATGGCGTCTTTGGATACATTATGTAACATTTTCGTAGCCTTCAACTGATAGTGTACCTTCATACCAATTTTGATGTTTGTGGCTGCAGCCGTTTAGGCTGTGTATTGTATACAACAATGGATTTGGCGGCCATTTTAGATTCAAGATGGCGACTTTTTTAAAAAAAATAATATTTTGTAAACTACTACTGATAATGTACGTTTATGCCAAATTTCATTTATCTAGCTCAACCGTTGTGGAAAATAGATTTTTGGGTAGCTACGCAATTTGGATTCAAGATGGCGACTTTTACATATTTTTTTTTATAAATATATTTTCGTGTAACTTCATACTAAATTTCATTTCTGTAGCCCTAGCCGTTTACGCTATTTGGTGTTTCTAGCTCCAGTAATTTGACCTGTGAATTTATATGGGTGAGTCAGTGAATCAGTGAGTGTGTCCATGGGGCTATATAGTATATGGACTCGGTTTGCTTCGCTGGGGGTGCTGCCCCCAGACCCCCCGTGGGAGCTGTATTCGCAACACGGGGTTTGGGGGAGGGCTGCGCCTCCCTTTATCGTAATCAGACACTCTCTGACGGACTGGGCCTCCATGGTACAAATATACCACCCACAGGAGGGGAGGTTCACCATTTTTGTGACCTACTCGTCATGGTACACCTTCATACCAAATTTCATTTGTCTAGCCTTAGTAGTTTAGAAAATGGGTTTTCGGGCGGCCATTTTGGATTAAAAATGGCGAATTTTTTAAAAAGTACTTTAAATTGAGCTGTCATACGCCATGTAATACAATACAGCGAGGTTGAAAATATGTTCAGTTACGGCGAGATTAGAAGTGTTTTCTAAAAGAAATAGTTAATGGATAGACTTTCGGCTGTAGTTTGAAAGAGAGAGAAAATTTTAACTGCAAGATGCATTGCAGACGTTAACTTAACGTTTTAATTCACACTAGAAGTAGTCGGCAGCGGGAATGCTTGTTCTCTTGGGATAGATTAAAGCTAATACGATAACCTACTTTATTTCTAGTTTAAGTGAAAGTCTGAAATTAAAAGTGTGTTTTTCGTAATTGATAAATTAGTGTGATTGTGTCACCCGTTAAGTTTAACATATTTGTATTTTAGATTGTTTAATGATACAATTTCGGTTAGTTCATTTCTGTAACTATTTCACAAAAATAATTAATTTTAGACTTCATATTTTTCGCTTTGATTGAACTGAAGGTGCGTTTTTTCTGAATTGTCGAATTTTACTATTTACACGTTACCTTTGAAACTAGAACTACGAATAATTTGAAAGAGGACCTGCTATTACGATCACATTTATTCATAAAACAATAGAAATATAATTTGAATCAATACTCAGAAAAACTATTTTACATTTCAGTTTTTATTAGATATCTTTGTGTTTCTCAATAAGGTTTATAGGAAAATAAGTTAGCGTTTACGAACATTTTTTCATAAGTTTGATTTTAATAGGTATTATGGGTTATATTATTGTGTTCTATTCTTTGTTTATTTTTCTAGATAGCAGATTTAAATAGCCAGGTGGAAGAAAAGCAAGAGGAAGTCATTGAGAAAATAACTGATGGAAATGACCGAAGAATTGACTTACTAGAAAAAGAAGTGCAGGAACAGGAGCAACTTATTTTTTCTTACCAGCGAGAGAATGAAAAATTATATGCAGAAATGAAACAGTTGCGTGTAAGTTGTATCTTCCTTATTGTAGTTGTTCGGCCAATCCAGGAGTTCCGGGTGTGACAGCGACACTAGAAAGCTAAATATGAAAAAATCAAGGCCTGTTAATTAGTTCCTGTTGTTATTGCAATGTCAGAATATTTGTATTCTACTATTCTTCAGTAGCTCAGCTTTCAACTCAGATTTGATTTTGTACAAATCAAGAAAAAGTTACGTTCCGGATGTGACTAGCTTTTTACTATTTATTTATTAGAAGTTAGCACGGATACATCAAACGCCATTTTACACCGTTCTTGTAACAAACAATAACAATAATAAAAATAACAACAAAGACTTATGCAATAGGAAATAAGATCTCTCTCTCTCTGTTTTTTTTTTTTTTTCACACATTCATTCTAGATTCATATGAAATTTACTTTTACAGAGGCAGAAATCTGGTGGCAAAGGAAGAGTATTGTAAAAATGTGATAATCTGTACACAAGAGATCGCTGTACCAAACACAATCTCAATTTTCAGAGGTAGAAATGATGATGTGAATGAGAATTTTGTGTGGGTACTCTTAGGTTAAAAAGTGGAAGGTGTCTTTGCTTTCTTTAGAAATGTTCTTTTACGTATGGAAAAGTAGGTGACAAAACCATCACGTGATCACACGTATGCATAGTTTCGAAATACTTTATCATTACGTATTTCAATGAATGTTACTTTTTTCTTCACTTAATAACATTTCAACATATTGCACTTAAAAGAAGAAAGGCACATCCATACTAACGTTTCCTAATTGCGAAGATTCACCTTTGGGGTCTCGAACCTGGCATCTTTGGTTTACAGTTTCCGAAGATACCCGAAGTTGGACTTGGATAATTTTCAGCTGAAAAATGCCCTAATCAATGCGGCCATCCCTTTTTGGAATAGCGTGTACCATGTGCTGAGCTACTTCTCCAATTTCTCATCTTTAGTTGGACATCCAGCACATGATTTAGTAGTGAATCCTGTAGAGCGAGGACTTTATGAACGCCGTTGTCATTCTACCCGACCACTTGGCATTCGAGCATTTGAATGCAACACAGCAACGTTTTCGTGATTTGCAGAGCCAGTACGCGAATTTCATGTCTATTTTTACGGATGGGTCCAAATAGGATGAAGCTGTTGGATGTGCGTTTGTCGAAGGGGAAGCCCACCACTTTTGTCTTAATCCCAAAGCGAGTCTTTTTACTGCTGAACTATATGCCCTTTTAAAGGCTTTGGATTTTATTCTCGTTCGTGGTGTGAACCGCATCCTTGTTTGTACAGATTCGCTCAGTGTTGTTCAGAGCCTTGACAATATGTACTCTAAACATCCGCTCGTGCAATATATCCTATGTAAGACACACGCCATCTGCTCTGCCGGTGGTGAGGTTGTCTTTTCGTGGATACCAAGTCATGTTGGTATCCATGGTAATGAATTGGCAGACGAAGCTGCTCGTCAGGCCTCTTTAGGAGCTAACATTGATAATCAGCATTTTCCATTTCAGGACATGTTGATATATTATAAATAGGTTACGCGAAATGAATGGCAGCGACGATGGGATGACGTTGCTGTTAATAAATTGAAAGAAATTAAAGTAACTGTTGCTCTATGGAAATCATCTTGCCGAGATAGTAGGCGTGAAGAAGTACTTTTGTGTCGCCTACGTATAGGGCACAGTCGCATGACTCATGGATATCTGTTGCGACGTTTGGACCCTCCGCATTGTAGTGAATGCAATGGAGTTTTAAGTATTCGTCACGTCCTTTTAGATATTCCAGAATATAATCCTCTCAGACAACGTTATAACATCCCCAATGACATGGCGTCATTGTTAGGGCTATGTCGCAACATATGAACCAGCTATGTTGCGGAGAGTTTTTATGTATGTTTGAGAGACAGGCCTATCTCCGTCTATTTGAGATGATTATGCCCCTTAGCTGTTAAGCTTTATGTAGTATTATTGTTTTATTTTGTGAAGGCCCATTTACAGCATGTACGTTTTTAACTTACGCTAAAGACTCTATACATCTTTAGTTTTATTAATCGTTATACTGACCATTTACACCAGTATTTTATGTCTCTCAAGACTTTTACATCTTCATCTTTTATATGATTGTATTATTTTAGTTAAGTAACAGCTAAGTTTAGACGTGACAAAGATAAGGGGCTTCCCCCGTATCGGGAAGGGCGTAAGCCATAGTGCTGTTACCGCCCATAAAATTCATTTTATCTTTATCTTTATCAATTCCTTCGCTATTAAGAGGACAACAAGGAGTACTATTTCCAAGTTACGTATTTTTAAAATAATAATTATCCTCCGTGCGTAAAGAATATGTCACTGTTATAATTTGTTTTATTGAGGTTGTAGTGCTAAAAACTGCTACGGGTCTCCATATAGCGCTACTACGTTTTAATGTTTTAGCTTCTTCAATACATGTAACAATGGAAAAAGGGCTACATCTCTGCTAGTAAGCAGCATTGATTTTCTCATTTTCTTTACCCGATGAAGCTTCAGTTTGTCTATCTAAATCCAGCCACGATCATGAGAACCTTGAGAAAACTTCCCTTGCATTGACGTAACAAAGTTGCTTCTTCCTTTCCTTCGACACTACTGTGCTTTATTGCCCGAACTTTTACAGTCACTTAGATGTGTCGAGCTTCACCCAACGTGACAATGATCTCCCCCTTGGTGGTACTCATATAGCATCTTGCACCATGTTTTGCGTTTCATGACCAGCTTCGGTTTGAGAGCATGTACACCGATCTTGTGTACCATCTTCAACCGCAGCTTTGTGGTGAATTGCACGGTTGTGTGTGGGTGTAGCCACATTTTACCATTTCGCCGTGGTATACTGTGCTAATGGATTCTCATAATCTGCCATTTTACTGGAATCCTCCGTTAACCTTGCACCAACTTCCACGAAATTCCTTCTGGCTCTGTTGAATTGTGTGGGCAACCGATATTTATATGGGAAAGAACCACGATGTATCTTGCCCAAATCAATTTATTTTCCTAGGCTTTTCTGACACACAACACCAACATTTTACTATGTTACAGTTCACAAACTAGTGCGTGCGTATACGAGTTTTGATTCTTGCGCGAAGCGAAAGGTGTCCTATAATGACTTACTCATCACCCGGATGGAAACCGGTCAACATTTAAATATTTGAAGGAAGATAATTAAGAAGATTAATATTTGCAATAATAGACAAAGAGAATGCTTGCGAGAAGCGCAAACGTACTCCGCATAATTTCTGTAGGTGTAGTTGATCTTTACTTTCTGTACTTTTTCTGTAGTATAACTTCAGGTGCTCTTAAAATTACTCCTAACTTCATTTTTTCGTCTTATTTCCTATGTATTCATACGTATTTTCACATATCTTATGTGTTTTTGGAGAGACATTACATTTATGGTTTTACAGCGCGTACCTTCTTTCAGTTCCAGTACCATCATAGCATTCACCTGATGGGACTGAAGCATGGAAAACCCCAATAGAAATTGCTTGTGTGAACTGAACTCGAATTCGTGCCGCCGCCTCACTGCATTTCCGAAGTCAACGACCATAACCTCTAAGTCTCAAGGCTTGGTCATTGGTGTACTTGCTTAGTCATACACGTCGTACATTTTATATGTTTCACATACGAGAAATGTTAATATTTTTGCGTGTCTAGTCAAAAAACTTCTATGTATGTTTTCTTCTATTTCTAAAAATGTCGCTTAGAAACTTCATTCTAGTGCTCGAACTTTTGGCTTAATTCATCTGTCTTCTATGCGAGTGGTCCTGGAATTTATCCAATGAGGCTTCCAAAATTTCGGTGTTGGTTCAGCATTCCGACTAGGTGCTACTTGAATAAACAAATAGCAACTCCGATCTTGAAACTCAGACAAAGCGCTAATGGTAAGTCGTTGTGATGACCACGTGACACCTTTGAGCGAAAGCTACCGCGTAAATTGTTTAGCCAATGAGTTCTTCACGGAGAATGTTCATTTGAATTTATTTTTAAGGCTTTTAGGCAACTATGACTCAGGCCGAATGGATGATGATGGGATAAATTGGTGGAATGAAGCAAGTGGGAGGAAATGGGAGCACCTCGAGAAAACCCACGTACACGGTGTTTGTCCACCACAAAGCCCACATGGCATGAGCAGGGATCGATCCGACGACCCCTAGCACCAGAGATGAGCGCTCTATCAACTGAGCCACCGTGGCCCGGAGAATGTTCATGTTTACTTGAATTTTTATCTTGTATAGTACTTAGTTTCATGTGTGTACTGTTCTAAATGAGAAATTGTTTTTTGACCTTTGCTTAAGATGATCCCAAGATTTATATTCTTACCTTTTATATTTTCTTCTTGGGTCATTCAAAAATGTATCATTGTTTCCATATTAAATATGTTTTTACATTATATTGTTTTTCTATTTACGTTTGAATGTACTTTATTACGATTTAGTAATAACGTATATCCTTCTAATGTCTAGCTTTTAATACTCCTTGGGCTACTACACTGCAAACATCCAAATACATCAGTTGCAGAATGTATTATTAATTTTTCTCAATTTATATCTTTATTTCATTCGATTCTCTATCATAAGACTATTCCTTTTATCTCCTACAATACACCAATTTGCCTTTCGGTGTGCAAATATTCTTCATTTTGCCTTCCCCTTCCCACTTGCAATATTCAACCCTTAGCCTCTTCTATAAAAGCTATTTAATCTATGCATTATTTTAGGGGGAATTCAGGCTAATACCCTCTCCTATTGACTTTTTGCTTGCTGTATTTTTTTTCTCTGTGCGCTGCCGTTGCTCTTTATTCTTTCCTTATGGCCATGTTTTAACCAACTGTTTCTATTTGATAATTTAATTTTAATTTTGTCAATTCATTGAATTATTACTTATTATTTCCCTCCCTTTCTTCCAACAATTTCGATTATACCTTCATCTCTGTCCCTGAGACAGTGGCCCAAGCGAAATTATTATATAAATTCTCAAAATTTTGTGTATTACTACCTCAATTTATTTATTTATTTGGTTGTGTTTTCACAAACACTATTGGTTGTGTTCTCTTTCCTATGTTTTGGCTAGATATAATCTGCATGCTACAGGTAGTTCTATATGTAGGAACAAATACTAAACTGCCTTAAATAGGAGATACTTATTTTTTAATGGAAACACAAGCATGTATTTTAATTTGGATTTTATTAAGTTGGGCTGCAATACTTTCAAACTTAAGTGAATTGAAACAGCTAATCTTGAAGACATGCTTTTGCAAACATAAAGTTACGATATGGTAATTGCGACCCCAACAGTTTTCTTGGAGTTCTCGCGTTTCCTCCCACCTTTTTCATTCCATCATCATTCATCCGGCCTGAGCCGAAAGTTACCTAAAGGCCTTAAAAATTAAATCAAATTTAAATTCCAACCGGGAAAGGGACATATGGACAATCTTTTACACAAAGATAAGTTCCGCCATTTGGGAATTTCAATCTCTCTTTCCTTGCATAATTTTCCCTCTCAAAGTAGTTTGTCACTACTAGTGTTTGTATACTTGTAATTTCTGTTCATGGAATTTGTAAATAGATTACGTGTCTGGTTGTGTGTTTGTTGTTTAAAACATTGATTGTTTTAGTCAGGTGAAAGCAAATGTAATATTTAAAATCTACCTTGCTTTATTCATGTTTATAAACCTTAACAATGTTGTGGCAAAAATTAGCGTTTTTTATATCAAACTTACTTCTGTCTCAGTCCCCGGGAGATACAAGTGAATTTGATTTGATCTACTGGCTCTCTGTGCGAATAACCATGATTTTATTTATCTTTTGGTAATTTAACTCATATTCATAGACCACGTCTTGTACCAGCGTATTTTGCTTCAGCTACATTTTTACATTTCCCATTAACAAAATGTAAATAAAGGTAACAAACATGATTTTGTGGCTAGCGTGCTAGCTTCCATTTAGGAAATTCAGGTATGATTCCAGATAGAATTATTCTATTCAGTTTTATTAACTTTTGCATCCAGATATAAGTTCAGGAGAATGATTTGAGAAACTTGAAGAATTACGAGTGAAGAAATAAACAGACAAACCCTTGGTGAACCACACTGTATTTAAACATAAAATCTACAATGTCTATGCTATATGTACTGGAAACATATTATTATATATAAACACACACACGTATGCAAACACACGTTTGCACTTCATACAATTCCGAAACTATTCTTACTTCAAGAAAAGATATTTTGCTACATACTTCCATGTTGTGTCCGCGAAACCAATCATATTTGTTCAGATAAACGTTTATCTTTCGTTCGTATCAAATGGGACACTTGATTGTGACTTCCCCAGGGCAAAAATAATGAAATGAACAAAAATGAAACATTATTTGAAATTAAATTACATTGCATACCTACGATTTTAAGAAATTAGAAAAGAAAGTATCTTCTTCTTAAAACCGAATCCGAGACACCTACTTGGAAGTTCAGCCTGTTAACCTCACAACGAACCTCTTCGCTAAAAGAGAGTGCTAGCATATTTTTGTGTGTTGTTTTTCTTTTCTTAACCCTGACCTCTAAAGATCTTTTTCTCTTCTTTGCTGAATTAGCGAGTTTATTATTATTATCATGCGTTAATTTTCATTGCTTCCTGTTTACTTTTAGTAAGCATGGGTTTCTTCACGTTAAGCATTGTTTTTTGGGAGTATTTAGTAAGTATTGCTTAAGGCAGAACACGCTACAATATTAATGTTATTCGATTATAAGGAATTTGAAGTTGGTAATGCTGTACAGTCACGAAAAAAAAAAAATGATTGCGGGAACATAGCTTGTAGTTTGTCATTTTACCGATATTTAAAGGTCAGACACGCAGATATGCGAAAACCCTGACATGTCTGAGAAACTGTAAGTGATAGGGTTATGCCAAATGAGCCTATCTAACCTATAATATAAGCATAGACCTCATAATAGATAGACTTAGGACGCTTCCCCATTTCTGGCTGCGCTAAAACTAACGGGTTTTTGTTCAGAGCACGCGATTTTGAATCCATCCGCTATTTAGCTCTGCCATATACCTCGTAGTAGAATATGACGTCTATGGCGGAGCTACCTAGCGGATGGATTCAAAATCACGTGCTCTGAACAAAAGTCCATTAGTTTTAGCGCAGCCAGAAATGGGGAAACGTGCTAAGTCTATCTATTATGAGGTCTATGATATAAGTTAAATAAAAATACTAGATGCTGTGTGCAACAGAGTAGAAATCGTGTGAACTTTAAAGTGTATTAGTTCCAAAACCCAATGACATCTATTCTATACGAGAAAGGTTAACTGCTTTTACTTTATTAAAAAATCACCAATAAATAGGTAGCATGCACAAAACGAAGCCATAACAACATTACAAGAGAAATCAGTAGCATTCGCATTCTAAAGAATCATCACACAAACTCCAGTTCACCATGTTATACTATCACATGCAATAATAAACGTGCAGTAAGTATTCTTAGATATAATTAGTTTCACAAGCATAAATCCATATAATAATAATGTGGAACTTCACTCCCAGACGTTCGCTACAAAGAAATACACATAATATGAAAAGAACTTAGCTTTTTCCTAAAAAAAAAAAAAAAGGAGTCTTCTATTAGAACACGCTGATAACCTATATCTTCGCAGCACTGTGTTACTGTAATACTTTTTATCTTGACTGTGCTAGTTGTTTTAACAACTTTTAGACTGTCAATGTCTGAGAGTACATGAGTGTGGGGAACTCTGAATCAAACAGTAATAAGAAACTTCACAAACACAATAGAAAAGCGGCAAGTTTCGCAAAAACGTTTTCAAATAGTGGGAGAGAAAATGGACAGAGCGGAATGGTACAGGATTAGTGCTTAGGAGACGCCATGTTGCCAAATATATATACTATCTTCATTTGCTATATTCCCTCCTTCTTCGTTTGGTGTTTTTTCCGACCCATCTAGTCATTTTTCCGCCTCCATAGCCTGGCCACATTGTTATCCAGCATCAGTTGGCAACATGGTGTCTCCTTAGCACAAGTCTCGTACCAGTCCGCTCCTACCATGTGAAAAAGCTTTTGCGAAACGTTGCTGCTTCCCTATTGTGTTTCTGCAGTTGGTGTACGCCTGTCTTGGTATTCTACAATGTAAGTACCTTTTTATCATCTTGTGTATATAATTAAGTGATAGAAGTTGCGAAAAGCAAAAAGAACAATTAATATTCTCTTGTAAGAAAATGACTTTAAAAAATCAAAATTATATATCATGTCAATTTTAGTAAATTCCGGTATTTATATTCAGTAAATGCTTCGATGATTTAAGAGTTATCACACAGACATGCACATAGTTAATCAGAAATTTTGTATCGAGAAGTTTAAGCGGTTATACTTATAGCACTTTTTCTGATATTGTTTCACTTCCAGAAGGATTACGAAAAACAGATATCCGCTTTGACGTCTGGAGAAGGATCGATTCAGAGTGAATCAAAAAATAAACTGGGTTTTCAGCATGTGGATCGATTTGAGAATGAGAATCTTCGTGAACAGTTAAAGGATAAGGAAGAGGTTATTGTTGAATTGCAAGTAGAAGTCAGTACGCTGCAGGTAAGTAAAATGTGGATTTATTCTGATGTCATCACTTAAATGTTAGTGTTCCTTTTATATAAAGTCAAGTATTGAAATTTACTTTCATTTTTGTCGTTTATAGTGTTCAGTGTGAAACTTACTCCATTTTGAAAGTAGGGTCAGACATTCAGTATACTCCCACTTTTAGGAGGGTATGAAAAATGGGTTCAGGCTAATTTGTTTTCAAGCATGTTGGATAGAATGGGCGTCTTGAGGCGAAATTAAAATGTCTTGATATACCTCAAAATTTTGACAATAATTCAGATAACAGTAGAACAAATCAGTCTGGAGGAATATATACTAAGAATATAGGTTTATTCCAGACCTTTCAGAAGCTTAGCCACCATAACATTAACAAGTGCACGGTAAGGAAGACTTTTTTTTTTCACAGCTGCAATATGGAACAATTATTCCTCGTTGTTTTGCACTATATGAGTAATAATATTGGTTCTCTGGTGGTACATTTTGCTTTTTTAATATACACTTTTATATAGCATCTGTAAACAGGGTTCCACTGTCATGAAAAAGTCAGGGAGTGTTAAGTATGCGTTTTGTGCACCTCTAGTATAGTATGTTTTTAAACTTCCTTCTTGCTAGAGCAAGCATAATCAATACAATATCATATCTTGTATAATATAATATGTCTGAAAGAAATTGAGACTCATGCACCTGTAGCCAGTGGCTTCAAATTTCCAGTCTAAAGTAAAATGCTTTGTAGCACAAGGAAATCGTGTTAAATTCTTGGTTTCTGTGTTTCCGTACTCAATACCTTATTTCCTATGTATAGTGTTGTGGAAGTCTAAAAATACGTAGTTAACCTGTAAAATTCACGAATTCGTTATTTTTCAAGTGGGAGCCCGAAATGTAGAAACATACTTGAAAATATTAGCGAATGGGATACTATAGAAAGATACATTTTACACTTACTTAGATTTGATGAAGTACCTCTTTGTATGACATCAAATGGTCTTCAGTGATTAGGCAGACGTAAAGATCTTAACGCAAGAACGCTTAGGTGTATCATTAAGTTTGCTAATGTACGTGTAGAATAAGGTACGTAAATCTGAACATACATACTTCAGTACATTGATTCTTAAATTACGTGAAGTTATACGGTACACTAAGTTTTTTTTTTTAAAAAAATTGTTTACATCGATTTCGTAATAAACAATACAATTTAATAAGGTCTCCGACTTTTGTAAGCCTTGAACAGCGTTTCTTTATTTACTGTAAGCAACGTCACATTTCAAAGTGAATATTAATCGATCGGGTGCCATCTACGGAGAAAGTAGACAATAACAGTGTATTAGTTCTTACATTGAAACGTCACATTGAGCAGTTAATATCTGAGAGATTTTATAATTAGATGTTCGTAACTATCAAGGAAGAAAGAACTATTATAATGAGGAAACTATTTGTCATTGCCCGAAATGTTATACTTGCGTAACGCCCCCATAGCACATCGTATCATCGAACTCAGTATTAAGGAGTTTATTTACAAAGACAGTCAAAGAATGGAATCACCTGAATTTTCCGCAAAGGAAAATTGTTTTTAAATTATTTCATCAACTTGTGAACAACAAGAAGTTACATAAAGCAGAAATGCATGTAACAAGTAAACAGAACATTATAAAATTGTGATTTAAGCATATGTTACGTAACGATTACAGCAATGACTTTTCCGGGTAGTCCGCAGGAAAAATGCAAGGTATCTGAATTCCATGGGTCATCGTGTCTCGCTGAGCAGTGGAATTCCAGAGAGTACCCTCGCACCCAGAATTGGAGAAATAAAGCGTAAAGAGAAATATTGGTACTCCCAAAGAACAGTTCTCGAATCACTTGCGATACAGTAACATCGACGAGTACCTAGTGCATTCGCAACCATCTTAGAAGTCTTCCTGTGGTCTATCTGCTAAGTCGGATACACGCTGTAAAAATGTATTTCAAAACATGAGACTTAAACCTTTTCTCTCAAATCTTCCCGCTTATTATTTGATATAGCTACATCCTATCTTTAGATCTCAGTATAAAATAAGCACGGAGCAGGACCCGTTGCGCTTGTGACGCGTGCTTTACAATTGTTTAATCGGAGGACTTCGAGGAGAGTTGAGAGGCCCTTTTAAAAAGCAAATAAAATTAACAGTTATAGTAAACAGAAATACAGTAATTATTTAAATTAAATGTAATTTTGTAAATAAAACTTTTAGTGTAAGTGGAAATGTAATGTTTATAAGGCTCAGTATTTTTAATAGAAAAAGCGTCTTTTTGGAGTAATGAAATGATCGGATGTCCTGGCATTATTTTAACATTACAAATACTATAAATGTACTGAAATTAAGAACACTCTACTAAGGCTGTGTCCAAAAGCGCAAGTATGCACTTCGAGTTTGCACAGTTGAAGTGCGTACTTGTTAGTACATATTTCTAGTATGTACATCGCTAAATGGACTCCCGACGCATACTTGACCGCAGCGCCAATCGCCGATAAAATAAGAAAACCTGGATATTTAATGCAGGACTAAATTATTACTCTTTGTTTACAGACAACATTGGTAATTATAGAATGCCCTTTAAATGTTTAGTAAAGAAGAAATGTTATAATGACAAAATAACAAAAAAATGATGTGTTTCTCTTAAAAACCATATTATTAATCAACGTTATGTTAACTTATCACGCGGGGATGCCATTGATGCTTTTGTGCATTTTCAGTCCTAGCGGAAGAATCCTAGATCACAGTTGAAAGTGTTTAAAGTCGCAGTATCCTTGAAAAAAAAAAAAAAAAAAATGCTGTATATCAAGTAATACTTACTTTGTAATACTCGAAGTTATACGTATAAATACACATTTAGTCCACCACTATATTCTTTACATACCGTGTACGTTATATTTGAAATCAATCATTAGGTAGGCTTAGTTCAAATTTTGAACAATTGTCGTGCATAGTCCAAGTTAGTAAACAATAAGTCATTTTCTATAAATCGTTGTGAAAATTTGGGCACTTGGGTCCAATTATTATGTACAAGTGGTGCAAAGAATATAATGACTTTCTTCTTTGTGATTGCCGTATGAGAATTTCCAGTTGTTTATAAAAGCATACCTCAGTCACTTTCGCGCCCGGGTAAAAAATATATATTCTTTATTTACAAAATTCTAATACATTTTCATGTGCTGGTGGGGGGGGAATATGGGAAATTGATCCATTTTCGGTCCTCTATATTTTGAGCCGCAGGTTACTGTGGTAGTGTCGATTTTAGCTGTTGCACACCAACTAAGTAAGGTGTTCTTATTGTACCCATTGCTTTGGCCTACAGTAACTGTAGGTTTTACTTCTGGTTCGAGATCATGTGGGTCAGTGCTAATATTGTATGTTCTCAGAAAAAAATTAAACAACACACTGTGTTTGATATGTTTAGAATGGAAACGTTTTGCGTCAATGTACTGTTCTCCTGCGGTCGGCTTACGGTAGACTATTGTTTGGAACTTGTTGTTAGATCCATATATTGAAAAAAATCTATTTACAAAAGAATGGGCTAGATATTACCCATATCTAGATACTATCAGACATAGTAATGAATCATTTTGAAACGAATAATTTGAAGCAGTCTGCATTACAACAGCTCAGATACTATAAGTATGTTTATGATTCTTTAATATTACATAAGCAAGAGGAACAGTTGAAAAGTCTCTACAATCAGTTAAACTGTTATCTATCTAAAGTTAAAATTTACCAAGGAAACTGAAACCAATCGGAAGATCCATTTCCTAGCTCTAACTATAAATCGATCCAACAAGAATGAAATGTCGTTAACATCACAATAATCCAGCAGAATCTTCAAGCATTGTCGACATTTAAAAATTGATCGCTTCTCATGTACCAAGAACATAGCCGCCATATTTAGTCCGTAATCCTATCATTTCACTTCAGGTAACAATTTTGGACTGATTTCTTGCTGCATACGATCGTACATTGAGCTATGTAGTGATGTTAGCAGTAGTGCTGATTTCTTTTCCTCTTTTATGTCGTGAACCTGACAATGTAAAAGAAAGCGTGACATATAAGTTTCTGTATTGTCCTCTTTACCCTGACACTGTTGTAAGTTTAACATCGAAATAGCCATCTTTACTCTCGGTATTCGTTAGATTATTCAATGAAAGAAATGTTTGTTTAGTTTCAATATTCTTCAATACTGAATCTTAGTACGTTATAACTACTTTCTGTCATTAATTTGTACTAGTTGTTGCGTTCATTTGAGTTCGAAACCATTTTCTGTCGCCAAATGTTGTTAAGGATTGCAGAGTTAAAAAATCCCTTATCTGAAGTGGCCAACGTTGTTTACATTAGTGCAGTCACTTCATAGTTGAACAGAGTAAAATCAACAATAACATTATTACGTCACATAATTAAAACAGATAATAGAATATTGATGTCATTAAATCTAAGCCCTTGTACAATAAAATTTGAACAGAGTAAAGCCAGAAATAAATTAATACGTAAGATAATAAAAACAAAAACAGATAAGAGAATTGTAGTATGTCATTAAAATTAAATCCTGTACAATAGAATTTAAGCTGTTACGTTAATTTTTTTGTAATTCATCAATAGCTTTCTTAATAGACCACCATCCTTGGATTTCCTGGTACCTAGCAGATGATGTCCTCTAATAGTGTGTGTTGGAATTTGAACACAAATGCTTTCCAGTAAGAATATGCTATTTTCTTTGCAATTTTATAATATCTTCAAAATATTGTTTAGCCATGATTTGTATTCCTACATGTTAGGAATCAAGATTGAAATCACTAACTACACCAATATTCATAATTATGTTAGTAATAGTTCAGTGTGAGCTTATGACAAAGTAACCGTATAACACATCGTTGAACTGCCTCTAGTTTATTAATAACAGTTTTGCTGACGGGACTCCAGATAATTGCTGCGTATTCCAATTTAGGCCTAACTAAAGTTTTATATAAAATTGTAAAGGTTTGTCTTCTTTTTAATTCAGTCCATTGATAGAATATGAATCTAATCAGCTTTCTAGCCTCAGTTACGATTCTTTCAATATGTCTATTAAATTTCAGTTTTTCATCAAAGACTACACCCAAATCTTTTATACTATCCATTTTGGTAATTGGTTTATTACCATGTATTTGCTAGCTATGTAGTTCATGCGATTAGTATAGGATACCAAAGTGCTTTTAAGGGTATTTACCTTCATGTTGTTTTCCTTACATCAACCAGCGTTGTGATTAATATCATGCTGATGCTTAGTTGTGTCTTTCGATGATCATTGATTTGTCAAATGAGTTTCAAGTCGTCAGCACACAACAAAAGATAAGAATATCCGTACAATATCCATATCCCTGCTTTATTTCACACATATATGTTTTCTGCACAAGTTCTCTTGTGCATTCTAAGACGAATGCATTCAATCGGGCAGCATCTGGCAATTCCTCTATCCTTCTTATGACGTGGACAGCAGCCATAGTCATCTGCAAGAAACAAGATAGACTCGTTTAAGGGGTCTACTTAACCCAAATTCCTTGTTTTCCATATTTCCTCACCTTACTGACCAACTGAAGAAGTGCACTTATAAGTACACGAGAATATTTTTGGACGTCGTGTTTTAGTATTCGTAGTGTTTTTATTGTGTATAGCGAAGTGTTTTTATTGTGTTGTGTATCTGGTCATCAAAAGGGTAAGCGAATCATATTCTTCTCGTTACGAAAACTATCATTTAACTGTACGTCGTTTGTCTGTTTCACAGGGAGTCTGTAATAAGGAGTAGCAATGGGTAATCTAACATTCATGTAAAAATTAATGTTCTTAACTGAGTATCAATGATAATTTCCACTATTTTGCAATGTAGTTTATTAATTATCATTTTTTGTTTCTATATTGATTTAGAGTGTTAATAAAGAACTTCAATCTTCCTTGTCTGATGTATCGAAAATTAAGGAAAAATTGGAAGCAGAAGTTGAAATGTGCAAAAAACTACATTTGAAGAAAGACGGAGTAAAAGATGATCGAATGGCTTTGTTAAATGCAGAGTTGGGGAAGCTGAAATCTGAAATCGAACTGAAAGATGCAGAAATAAAATCTCTGACGGAGAGTGTCGCGTCTTACCAAGAACTTTTACTCAAGCACGAGAGTAATTATGAACTGTTCGCTCAGAAAGAGCGAGAGCTTAAAAAGAAGGAACAATTTATTGAATCTCTAGAAGTCACAGTTTCCAATTTAACAGCGTCCCTATCTAAGAGTAAAGCGGAAGAGCGGAAGCGACTTTTCGAGAAAGAAGAAGACAAGAAGGTGATTCAGGATCTTCAAAGACAGGTATTATATAATAGTAGTAGTAACTACATTTTTCTTTTAATAAGGTGTACATGTATAGATAAAATTGAGACTCACTAGAAATTTTTGGAACATTATGATGATGATCAACGTGAAGTTCTTTTGCTTGTTCATATCATCATTAGGATTAGCAATAAACATGGAAGGCGCAATGTGTGTCTACATTATTCAACATTTTACATGTTGAGTTGCGTGTTTTGTTGTAATTTTTAGATAGCTTTCCATTTCCTTTGTATACTTACGAATTTGCTCAAGCACACCGATACTGAAATACGATAACCGTCTACGTACGATACTAGACTACCATTGCTTTCATATTTCGTTACAGCCATCAGATTTACTTACTGTATTATTTGATTGAGTATATAGAATTCACGCAATAAGAAGTCTAGTTTACATGTATGTAAAATTAAGAAAAAAAAAATAAGATAATTATGATCATTTGAATAGTACTGACGATACACCCATCCATTAAGACTTATTTTTCCCTTTTGATACTTAATGTTTATTTTCCAATGATACCAAATTACTCGACTTTCAGCTAAGCTTATTCTCTTTGGAAATTGTAACGTGTATTTTATTTAAATTGTTGTAATAAACATATGCCCTTTTGCGTAATGTACAAGAGCTCAATTATGAGTTGCGTTATTTGCGCTCACAGATACTGAATACTGTTCTAAAACTTACAGCGGGGGAGCAATTCTCCTATTTTCGCCCCTGATTTCAACGTCTAAAACGTTGAAACGGAGCAGCAACAACAAAAGTGGAATGACGCCAAATAATTGAACATCAAGCAGTGGAAATTAATATGTCTAATATCTTGCGAACTTGATGTACTTTGCTGTTTTCGGTTTGGTGAGACTACAGCGTCCCCTTATGGTATTTTTGCAGTATACGCACTCAGTCTTTAACACAACCTAAAGCAGGTAGAGAAAAGCTAATTTCAGATTTGAATTGAGCAACCTCCGTTTACACGATCGTCTGTAAGCAGGTGAGGTGAGAACATTTCTTCGTGGTACTTTCGAACGATCCGCGTTTAGTCTGTAACGCAGTCTAGCGCCTCAGCGAGAGTATGTAAGAAGAAACTGACTTCAGATTTCATTTCAGCGACCGCGATTTACTGAACCGATTTGACTCTGGTGACACAATAACCTTTCCGCATAATATTTTCCCCCTGTATGCACTTCTGTGAAATTGGGCATACCACACTTAGATTCTCACTGTTTCCTTGGTTTTTTTTTTTTTTACTATTCACCTTATCTTCCGTTACGTCTGTACCAATGTGCAAATTGTTGCTTAAAGTCGTCTCTCTATGTAATTTTTTTACTGTTTACACTTCAGTATGTTGTCATTGGGTCCACCTTAGTTTTATGCTGTAAACTTACTATTTGATTCATTATAGTGTCCACAATACGTGATGCCAAACTTTTGTATTCATGAATATATGAGCAATTCAACAATTCGAAAATTCTTACACGAACGTGAAAGAATCGTCGTATATTTTTCAAGTTGAGTGCAAATGCAACTGCTACGTACAGTTTATAGGGGTGATAGAACGATATATATCCAGCTGACTTACAGACCACATCAGAAATATAAAACAAAGCCATAGCAATTTTAGATTTCCAAGAAGAAAAAAAGTGCCTGTGATATTAACACAAGCAACGTAATATTGTCTGAATTTATAACACTGTATTATATGTGAACGTGGCATAAAGTTTTCAAAGTAGCGTGCCTGTACAGCATTTCTATACAGGGGGGAAAAAAATCCTTGCAGATTACAGATATTTGTTAAAGGTGCAGATACATGTATCATTTGTTAGAGATGATACATGTATCATTCGTGTGACGTACTGGGGTCACATAAGTTTATTAAGCATCCCGCCATATCCACTCAGTATAAAGTAGCACAAAAGTAACAGCTTTCTGTCAGATGGCTTTGCTGTCAAAAGTTATTGCCTGAAAAAGGGTCTGTACTTCTGCATTAAACAGTGTTTGAATTTATTTATAACCTTTAGATAACTTTGGCTCAGGCCTAGATTGTGATGGGGAGAGAATGTTAGAGAGAAGTCGTCCAGGGCCTAGTTTAAAGGTACCATCGGCATTTGCCTAGTGCTGCTGAGGAAAACCCTTGGCAAAATGTCAGTAAAGATGGTAGTCATTGAGATCGTTCCCAGGACCTTCTGATTGTTAAGCCAATGTTTGCCAACTACGGTTGAGCTCGACAAGCAACAGTAAAGTTTATTTTTTCAATCTAGCATATGTAATAATTTATTGGGATTTCTTAGGTATTACTGCAAATTTTAAGCCTTTAACAAAGAAAGTACAATATACGGGGAACATGGATGACGTCGGATACTTGAGGTGAGAAATTTAGACAGATAAAGTCTCTTTGTGTGGCGAATAAGACGTGGACTGAAGTAAGGTGAAAATTGCATTTATGAAGGACATTTACCATGAAGGATACGAGATGCTTGCAGATTTAGGCCAGGTTTCGTACTTACTTTCAAGTCATGAACGCAGATTCCTGCACCTAGACGACAAATTAGTGTTTTTCCTTTTAATGGAGTCACCTTGATTTTCCCATGTCGCTGTTGTTTTTACCGATATATAAATGTTTGTTTGGAACGAGCCTTAGTTGTATTATCACCCATACAATTAATTTAATATATGCGGGAAAACCATGATATGAAAATTGAGAGGTGAAGACTGGTCAGATGGAAGCATTTTCAACATGGGAACCGTGGGTGTCCGAAGCCTCGTTAATCTGGAGCGGACAGCATTCTCCTTCAGTTCATTGATGTGCACTTGTCAGGTGAGCTGCCGAGTTACGGAGGTTCAGGTGGATGTGTTTACAACTTCAATTCTTTGCAACTATTAAATGCTTTGTGAATTAGTGTTGTGTGAAGTAAAGGGCTTGGAATGGAAGTGTGCGATCGAATTGACATCGATATTAACTGCTGTTTGGTGCATTTTGGTGAATAACACGATGACAGCAATGAGTGATCAAGTGTATTATACATTCGCCGAGTTAGCTGATATGCATTCGGCGTACGGTGCTGCATTAGGCAATGCAGAGGAAGCACTTGAAGTGGCGTCAAATGGATTTAAACATGATGGTAACCACCTCATTTTACCTTTTTTTTGAGGGGAGGGGTTCTTGAAAAACATTGTTTACCAAACCCTAGTTTTATCTGGGGAAGATTTGGTAGCCCGTATTGTTAAAGCTTCTCACACATTATACTAGAAATGCCCGACATTTTTGCAAGAGTGCGTCAATCGTGAGTACATCGTGGCGAGCTGTGTCTGCAAGTTGAGGGCCAAATCTGAGCATTTGCTATAAACTACGTGAGCACTATTATTTCCTAAGCGAGGCTTCGGAAATCCACGGTTCCATTGTTGAAAATTCTTACATTTCACCTCTCTTTTCACCCATCAGTTTTCATACCATGGTTTTTCCGCACCCTGTATATACTTAAAGTCTGGTAATAAAATACCTCCGGTACTATGGCTTCCTTCAATGTGTGGAAAGGAGAAAGAAATGAACGCTAATTATCTTTTTACTTGTTAAAGATAGCTTTGAAAATCTTCAATTTAATGGAAACTAGAGAAGTACCATTATCAAGTCTTCTTTGTCGATTAAAAGTAAAAATAATTGCATTTAAATGAAAGAGTCAGTGAAAGTAACGGAAATTCATGCCTACGTTGTTTATAAGTATTTTTTCGTACGTAAATATGTTTAATTGTGTCTGTAATTTCAGGTAAAAGAAATGGAACGAATATTGAAACGAAACCACCCTGATTCAATATCTGCTTTAATACTAGCCGCAAATAGCGATTCAAGTATCTCTAGTCACTCTCACGTGCAGTTTCTAGAGAATAGGATTGAGACGTTGGAAGAAGAATTGATGGCCAAGGAAACTGCAGCGCAAGAAAATGTAGAGGCGATTGAACAACAGTTTCAGAGCATGAAGGTAAATCTTCTTGCTTCAAGAATTAAAATTATTTATGTCATATTTTTACGTGGTGTGCTTTATTTATCTAACAGCATATATTATCTAAATGTTCACCGTTAGTTATACAAATAGAGGATCAGCAGGAAAAGTAAATTTTCCTGCTTCCCGGCTACTTTTGTTAACAGCCAAAGCCCGCCATGTCGATGTTACCGCCCATACAATTCATTTTATCTTATCTTACCCGCCATGTCGTAACGCATGCATGTATGTCCACCTGGGTTACAGTTTATGCTGCTTTAAACTTACACTGAAACTTATTGTAACAGTGGTAATGTACATTGTTAATTTACGAGTCAGAAAAGCAGTTGTGGCCATAGCCCGTCACATGTCTGAGGGACGGTGTTTCTCAGCGAACACTTGTCCAGGGAAATGAAGGCTAAGTTAGCGGCCACAGCGTTTGTCAAGAAACTAGATCCTATAGCAACAATCGCGTGATGAAACTGAGTAAAAGCTTGGAAACCTTGTCAGTATGATTAGCTGCAGACTCAAATCTGTGATATTTTACTTGTCAGTGCCAGTCCGAAGTTCGCGACCATAACACTGTCAGACGGTGGGAGCTGACTTAGTGGTTTGTTCCTCTTAATTCAGAGAAAGTTCAATATGATCGAGTGAAAAATGTAATGATTGATTTTTTAGATGTTCTTCATATTTGTAGAATTATTTTGTTTAATAGATTTAATTTTAAATTGTTCTGCAAATTTCCATTTTCGTTTCCTTTCGCTTGCAGCTGAAAGTTCATGATTGTTGTAAACTGGAATCAGTTGTCTGCTCTCTCATTTCCTGAGATACCTGGAAGTGAGAATTCTTTGTGGGAATATGTTTGTATTTAGTAAGGTTTAGCTGATATGCACACTTATTGGTGCACTGTCAAAATTATTTGTTAGGTATTCCATGATATATGGTTCCTAGACTACATGTTGGGACCAGGTATAGCACGTAGCCTTCCCATTATCAGCATAGTTAGAGTGCTCTCAAGTTGTCGAAAAATATGGCCAACACTCGTTGAGAAGAAAGTAAGCCGATAAATATAGTTTCATTACTACTGATGTTATACTTTCCCGTACTATTGTAATTACTATTGACTCCACTTCAGCTAGTGCAAGCAAGTAGTATACCATTTCTGCTACTAGTACTACTGTACTTCCCCTACTATTGCAGTTACTATTAACACTGCTTCTACTATTACTTATAGAATTAATACTACCTCTACCATTGGGTCATCTCAAGTTTTTTTTTTTTTTTTTTTTTTTTAGTGGGGGAGGATCATTTGTCTACCAGTTTCTGAATACCGCGCTTGTAGAAAGCTTTTTATTTGGACAGAAAAAACTCAGCCGCTGTTTGTCTCGCGCCCTCCATGTTTCGCAGTGTTTTCTGTCAATATTATTTTGGAGACTGCGAAATAGAGTGAAATCTGTAGGCGCAAGATCCAGTGAATAAGGCGAGTGAGTTATTTTCTCTCATCCAAATTACTGTAATTTCCCCACATGTTTATCCATACCGTGTGTGTGTGGAGGGGCTTTGTTCAGCAATACGGCCCGTAACTGCTTCAGCTGCTAACAGTAGACCTCCCATCATGATAGTTTGGTTAGGTAGCATCAATTCAAAATGCATGATATCGCTTATATCCCATCAAACACACACATCATCACTTTGTATGGGTGAAGTTCTTATTTTGCTCTTGTTTCCACAATTTAGCCTTTAGGCACCCACTGATGTGCGTTGAATATTGTAAAGGATGCACTTTTCGTTTCCCGTCACCGTTATGTCCAAAAAAAGTCTCCTTTGTGTAAAGAGAGACCGCACCGCAAATGACCACACGCTGCTGCTTCTGCTGTGGTGTCAATTCGTGAGGTCAGTTTGGACACAACCAAGCTCCTGAAGATTGCGATGAACAGTTGAAGGAATCCAGAGGAGTACTGTCAGCAATTCTTCAACTTTTTGACGTATATTCTCCTCAATAGCTGCTCGCAGAACGGCGTTATCCAGCTTGATAGGTCCTTGTGACCTGATATTTCCAGACCGTTATTTAGTGAACCATCCCTGACCTTTGCGTACATCACGAGTACCGTGATCATAAACGGCATTGATGATTTGTGCAACTAAGGTTGCTGAATATCGATGATAGACGTCCTAAAGCGTAACGTGCTGGATGCGTTCTTCAGACACTGCCATATGCAGCCACATGTCACTGCCACGCAACTTGCTGCAGCAGAATCTCGCTTCTTGCACGAATACACAGTGAACTGTCCTATACAGCGCGGCTTCTGTGTAGTTCGTAACTCGCTCGCCGCATGGCAATGCTAAAAGCAGCATTACTTCTGGAATGATTCAATACAATGTAAAGTTATTCGTTCCTTTATAATAGTCATTGAAAGTCCATAATACGTTATGTTAATTGGTGGCCTTATCAACCTTCTGAACCCATCAGCAGATGAAGTTTGTAGAATCTGATGTATTTTTATTCTGTGAACCGGAAAGAAAAACGGCGGTCAATTTTCACCGTGATCGTACCACATCTCCATTTCTCTGCCCCCGAAGGGGACGAAATTTGTAGAAATTGCACAAACTAACGTCAGTTGTATATGCAGCTACCCGAAAACTCCTACATATGAATTATCGTCCCGTTGTTAAAATCCTCTGTTTTAAAGTTTTTTTTTTTTCCACTTGTGAAATACCAGTAATGTACAAGGTGCTTGGACTGGGTGGTGTTAGGATTAAAGAAAAGGCTATTGCGTATTATTTATATGTTCTACTATGCTAAGAACCCAGTGGGAAAACTATCATGGAAAACCTGGAAAACTCTAGGAATTTCAAGTCACTAATTAGTAGACACCATTCATGGAAGGGAGGGTTCAATGTGGACATTTCTACCATTTATTTCGGAACAACCTGGCATTTGTTGCTTTTGCAAGTTTGGTACAGCATACTCATACTACTTCACACCAATATTCTGTTTTTCTTTTCTAAAATTCCGTAATGGGAAGCTCATTAAGGCCGTGAAGTTTTTTCTTAACTTTACTCTATTACCTTCGTATTCTTTGTTTACAATTGTCAGGATGTTATAAAAACTTGGTTACCAGGTTCATGTGAAAACGAATTGTTTCGTAACAGTGACAAGTGCATTTTTTCGGGGCAACGCTTGTATTGTATGTTTATCATTTAAATATTTTGTGATATTTCCAAGTACATTTCCAATATCTAGCGTCTGCCCCTTCAGCTGTGGTCAGCATTGCTCGGTAACTGTTCTCTTCGTAATCTCTTCATTAAAACGGTCTACCACTTTTGTTTTTCGAATATCTCCCAAAATGTTCCAAGCAATGTACTAAACAACTACAAATATGTTTGAGATATGTTTACTTTATAATGTAGTTGCAAATTTAGCTTAGCAACCCCTGACTGATATTAAATACAGATTTTAGAGAGAAGCCATATCATAATCTTGAATTTTTAAACATTAGTCTAAAAATGGGCTACCCTTTAAAGTTGCCTTCAATAATTAAGAAGAAAGCTTAATGATACTAAATAATGTTCAAGCGTGGCACAAGTTCTCCTTTTCTGCACCAGCGCATTCGTTATGTGTCAACATCGAACACATGATACACACAACCCATAGCTCTCCCTGTGTGTCTTCAGAGAATATCCTGTCGCAGAATATACAATTCGTATCTTCATCATCTGGGTTTTCTTGTTCAATTAGTGTATCACATCACAAGGATCTGGATCGGAAAACACCATCCTGGATTCTTCTGAATCTGATTCTTGTCTTGTGAATTCTAAAACTCCTTGTTTTCTTCTTCGTTCATGTATATTCCTTCTTTTTTAATTTTTCAGCTCTTTTCTCAACTTTATTAAAAGATACTGTCTTGCATTTATCAGATTACGGTTTTTCCAAGGAAGCAATAATTGTTTCTTTGTATGGATTATCATTTATAACAGTAGCACTTCCTCGTTTTCTACCTCGGGTACTGACTTTTTTTCTTCGACATGAACTGCTGAAATATGAAAAGAACTCATTAGGTTCGAAATTTCAGATACTGTGTTCTAAGATAAGGAAACTCTTAAAATGAAGATGTAGGTAGGCAAGATAGCCTGTATTTAGACCATTCGTAGGGGTTGCTTCGTAACGCAACAGCAGTCAATACGCAATATTAGTTATTCTTTGCTTTATACTGACCACGACTGCTGTTCTTGAGTAATATAACTTACCTTATAAAACTTTTCGTTCTTGGTTTTATTATGTTTGAAAAACTGAAATACAAATACCTGATAAAACTTTCCCACTGTTAAAACAGGCGCAACGTACAAGTAAATCAACCACATCTAACTCTTTGTCGCCAACTAAATCCCGCCATCACCTTCGTCCTTGAACTATTTCACACTTTGGTTACCAGTCATCCTTACTACACAAGTTTATATACAAGTCTAGAACGTCTACTAGTCCGTATTTGGACCGTAGCACATATTTACACCTTCTCCTCTACTTAAATATTTAAAGTAACTAGCATTTTTTGTTGCAGTTACACAAATAACAGAAATGGCAGTGGCAAGAAAAAAAACTGCAATTAGTTGAAATTTTCATAGACTAAATAATAGACTTATAACGCCAACATATTTTCGTCTGCGCTGAGATTAATGGATTGTTGCGTAGGAACACGTGATTTTGAACCTTGCCGTTAGGTGGCGCTGGGGACTACTGCTGTAAAGAATCAGTAATTGAAATTAGTCCCCAGAGCCACCTAAGGGCAAGGTTTAAAATCACGTGCTGATAGCGCTAACGAAAATAGGCAGGTGGAATAAACCTATGTTATTATTTCATCTATAGTATTCTTTTCATCTCTTCTGTGACTTTTGTGCTCTATTTTATCTCTCTTATATGTTTGTTAGTGTATTGAATCTATGAATAAGAAACATAAAATTAATCAAACGCGGCTGGTGTGAAGTGCAAGTTTATATCAGTGCTACGATTTTTAACGAAGACTTATAACATGCATAACATGTATTTGTAGTTTTATAATACATATTATGTATTATAAGTAATTCCATGCATATAAATGTTAGTATACAAATTATTTGTTCTTTCTGTTATCATGAGTTGAAATCTGAACAAGATTTATGTAAAGTGTGAAGAAAAGTGCACCAGTAATGTTATTCAAGTGAATGGAGCTAGAGGACCTTGAAAAGAAGACACTAAAAATAGGCTTGAACACACATAATTATGTTCGTCTTCACGAATCTAGTCTCAGCGTGTTTTGTAGTGGTTGTGTGTAACTTTCTGTAGTGCTTACATTTATTTTATAGGCAAAATATGAATCTCACATAACGGAACTAGAGAATGAGATAACAGAACTTAAACGTGAAGTAGAATCTGCTAAAGTAAAGGCTGAGAAAGACAGTTCTAAGCAAGTGGAGGTTCCGAAACAGCCAAAGAAACCTGTCTCCGCACCAGCAGGAAAAGAGGATGTTAATCTGTTAGCCTCCATACGAAGATTAAAGGAGGATCTAGGAATTAAAGATAAGGAGATTCATCGCTTGAAACGTGAACTGGAAGAGTTAAGAAAAACAAACAAACAGCTCCAAAGGGAAAGAGAAAAGCAATTATCTAAGGGTAGTAATGCGTCAGCAAAAAGTAAGTTAAAGGAATATATTACTTTACTTTCGTGCTCTTCATATTACTAGATAGCTTGTGAAAATACCTATCGATGGTACTTTGCAGCTACCTTGTATCTCAAGATAAGTGATTTTCGTTCTTTTTTTTCATGAATGTGTGCATAAACATTCGGCCTACATAATGCACTGACCCTTATGTTAACAAGTTCAACAGAACCTGATTTATGAGCCTCAAACTAATCGGCACCGCCATATATTAAAACGCAGCGAACCTTAGAGTTTTTTCGCTCTCCTGTAAAATTGCATTTTTTGGGATATGAGGCAGCTGCAAAGTACCATCGATATATTACTCTTGCTTAAGACTGTTGCCTGCTTTTAACTAAACAATACTTTTTTTAAATTCTATTGATCTGTTTTCAGAGGAAGAAAGTAATATAATATCAATCCAACATAATCTTCTCTTGTTTTCGTACTATATATTAACATTATGTCGTCACTTTCAAGGCAGAAGGGCTAAGTGCACTATTTTGCAATTTTCAGCCACTTCACAAGTAGGTGACAAATTTAATATATGTGAAACGAAACATCTGTCCTTTCTGAACAACTATGCAAAAAATTATCAGTAAAACTCAAATAGTAACAAAGGTATAAAAATTATCAAATTTCCAAAAACTTATCTCCCTTTCAAATACTACTTCTGCAAAATTTTGTAAATGTACCTTACGCGCTCCTGCCTTGAAAGCGACGATATGTCATAGTATTTACCTTTCGAGCTCTCTGTGGCCTTGGTAAAGTTAAAATGAATCCGTTGTCAAGGAGCTTCAAGATTTTTTTTTTTTTTGGGGGGGGAGAAGTAGGTAAAATAAGAAAATAGCGACACGAGTTGTGGTTTCTGAAAACATTGTGTAGAAACTGGTCATGTTGACTCACTTAGGAACAGTAGAATTTCTCAAATAAAGGTGTTTAAATTTCTTGAGTCGCTAAAAATGATAAATAATTGATTCCAATAACGTTTTAAAACTTTAGATATAAACTTTCCACTAATACATGCTGTTAGAAACCTAGATAAAGTGTATTTCTTTTGAAGTAACAAGAATCTACTAATACTGCTAATTATATATTTATTTATTCATTTCCGATTTTCGCATATTTCTTCCATACTTGCCAAAACAAAACATATTTCACGTGTTCGACTTATCTTCACAAAACCTTTCACCGTGAATACCGCTTAACGCACACAATGAATGCCCTTATGATCATGTAGTTCGTATTTTTCTGTCTAGATGGCAAACCGTGTTCGGAAATTTGCTGCCATCTGAGGCGGATTTAGCGTAATATTCTCCGTGCTATGAGTCTAATGATGATCTTTGAATACGAATGATATTTTTTCCGATTGTTTAGGCATTATTTTCGTGAATGAACGAATAAAAATGGTATAATTTCTTGAGTAGCGCTCAGAACTTGAGTATTTCGTGAGTTAAAAGGCACATTTTCACAAAATTTTAACAATCATCTATCTACTACATGTGATTTCTTGATTGTTTAAAATTTTCACGAGTTGCGAAATTCTACTGTCCCTACTTAATGTACATAAGGTTACAAGTACATTTTTCGAAAGTTACTTTAATCTTACAAAATATCCCAAGTTAAGTTTACACATAGATTTATTCAATAAAAAATGGGTTTTATATTTCAAAGACTAAATACGAAAAAAAAGACCACCTGTATGCTGTTAAAACGGGACAACATTTCTCACCTTAAAATACGGGAAATCCCATATAATATGGAACACCTAGAAAACCTACGAACTGGCAACACTGGATCCGAACAACTAGATGTACCACTTCATAGCAGAAAAAACAACGTGGGTGATGTTGAAAAGTGGGTAGATAATTTGTATTTTAATTATCACCACTCTTATTTTACCTTTTATATTTTTCTAAACCTTATTGTTCAGTGAGGATCGTGGTGTTGAAGATCTCCCCTTGAAAATCTTGTCACGGAAGTATTTACACTGTGTGTTTTTCCCTAACATTGCTTCCTGATTAATAATTGACTTACCCTCTGGATAAAGAAACTGATGTTAGTTTTGAAACTGTTGAAGTACATCGTAACTACCCGGTATTGGGTGGAGCTTATTTTATACCCCACGTCAGTAGCATATTTTTAAAAGATTTTAGTTGCACCAAGAGAGAGGTCATCAATTGCTCACAAGGTAAGACTTATGATCTATGATTATATCATTACTAATCTACGTGAAACAAATTTACTTAATGTTATATGTATTTTCCCATTTTTAATTCATGTAGTCTTCAAGAAGTGTCAAAAATGTATGTAAACAACAGATTTACGTTCCGATATGATCTTTTATATATATCGCTATGAAATTGACTGTTTGAGTGAAGCTGCATAGATTAGTACGGGTATAATCTCTTTCTGCTGTTTAAAACTGTGTACGCTAAAGTAATCACTTAAATTAGTGGGGGTCGAGCCGTAATATCAGTCTAACAATTTCTAAGTTGTCTGAATGGTTAGCACGCTAGCTTTCGATGCGCGTGGTCACGGGATCAAGTCCAAAAGAAACCACTGAATGTAGTGTTTCGGAGTCCACTTTACCAAAAGCTGTAGATCCATCCTTAGAAACTCACCAGATCATTTAGAACGTTAATAATAATAATTCACTCGCTTAGTAGATTAGCAGTATCGAGCCAAACAGATTATTAAATTTGCAATCAAACGGCAGAACTTGCAAAGCACTGATGCAGGCCACAGCTATGAACCCAACCTAGTCTGTCCAGCCACGAACAAAATCTGTCATAGCTTCACTTATAAAATATCCCAGGCCATGCTGCTCGTTGTTGGAAGGCCTATACTCGTTGTTCTAACAAGTTTGGGATGATGTGTCAGAGCACTGGCGTCTTCAAATTATGAATATACAATATTAACACAATAGTATTTGCCATTGTCATGTTAGAAGTAGCCATCATCAGCAGGGATATGAGTAAGCGTTATAGGGTTCATATTATTTCCAAGTACGTCCGAATACGTTATACCTGTCATGGAACCATCAGTGACAATACATATTGAGCAATTAAACGAAAGCCCCAAGCTCGTCTGTGGTCTTCCGCCAGATTGTAGATCGTCACTTCACTCTTTTTTACATAAGAAATTTTGCGTACCATTGTTCCAATGTCTTCTCTAGTTTTTTTTTTTTTCTTTCTCTCTCTTTTTTTTTAAATGAATATATAACCTGTTGCCTTAATACTGAAAGGTATAAGAAAACCTGTGCGGAAGCTGTATTAGTTTATAGGTGGTTCGTGCAATATGGTGACACTAGATGTGGTGTCTCGGGTGTAGACTATATGCTGTTTGAATTGTCTATTTCAGAGAAGGCAGAAAAGACTGATGGTGTCCATGTAGATGGTGAAAATTTGCCAAGAATGCCCATTAAGACGTATGATCCTTCAAAGTTTTCAAGTCCAAGAGGTACCGAGAAGTTAATGTGTTATTTGTTTTGACTGCTGTTTTCTGTTTTTAAAGAGACCTGTATTTGGAGAGGAGTGTGTTGGGTTTTGGGGAGGGAGGGCAGAGATTAATATATCCTTTCTTAATTGTTTGTTTGAAAATATAACCAAGTTCCATTTACGCTACTATATTTAACATATGCAATTTTCCAATGTAATGGCATGTTTTGGTGATTCTACGTACTCTCAGATATACTAATAGAATCAATATCATTTAGATTACTTGTAATGAAGATAAGGTTTAAAAACAGCTGAACGATTCTGGGAAAATTAAAAGAATATTTTGTAGACTGTGCAGGACATTACAGGTCCTCTTCGGAGAAAATGTCCCTCGTACTGTGGAATATACATTTGATTCGGTCTCTTGAGAGAGAATGAATATTTAGTGTTTACTTTGTAGGAAGAAATAAAAAATCGCTTAGGGTCAGGCAAGAGGACGTTCAGATTATTTCACAAACACACTTTTAGGCATTAATCCCCCCCCCCCCTCCCTTGTAAGCAAAAAGAAGCAGATACCCGACTCTCTTCCCTTGTGCTTATGTAAAATTTATAAAATTTCTTTTCGTTATTCGTGGTTAAAAATGTTTAAATCTACACTAATATGTTTTTAAGCAAATCTTACATAAGTACTGCTCTTCCTCCTTCCCTCCATTGTGAGATACAATAAAAAATAAGCAAAGCTTGAATCCTCCCCCTTGAATGCGTACGTAATACTTGAACGACTCCCTGTGCATGTTTCTATTCAGTCCAGACGTTCCTACCCTCGCGATTAATATACAGAACGGTTATTCTACCGGTAACCGTTTAAGGCTGTAAAAGTTGGGAGTACGATACTGGCAGATGAACATGAATTGCAAGTGTTTGAACATTAGGTTTTGAGACCGATATATGGACCGAAATGGGAAAAGATGAACGGAGAATGGGGAAAGTACATAATGAAGAGCTGCACGGATTGTCATGAAATCATCACGGCTAAGATAGGCAGGCCATGTAGCTGGTATGAGGAAAGGACGAAGATTATATTCCATTATGATTTGGAAGCCGGAGAGAATGAGGCCGTTGGAAATACAGAGCCGTCGTTGGGAGGATAATATTAGAAGGAATCTTCGAGAGTTCATGATGGAAACTGACTTGATCTTGCCAATGATAGAATCCAATGCCGAAGGTTGGTTACTTCGGCAATGAACTTGCGAGTTCCGTGAACCATGAATGAGTTAGCTGACTTCGTAGGGCCAGCTACCTTAACGGAGGTGAGTAACTCTTTGATTTCTATCAATTACATGAGGCGAATGTTCTGTAGATGATATAAAAGTAGTTCCAGTTCCATTTTAAAAAGAAAATGTACATATTAATAGACAGAAAAAAAATACTGTAACAGCTTACTTAGTCTTAGTAGCTTCATTAACATTGTAATTAATTGAAGGTAATAATTAATAATTTTAGATATGAAATATTTTGTTCTCTTCACTGAATCAGCAACAGTTTCTAAATACTTAACTTACAGCTTCGTCTGAAGAGCGGTGGAACCCAAAACTACAAGATCAACTCACGAAACTGGTACAAGAAAATAAGGATTTGAAAAATAGACTTTTAGAGATCGGGGAACAATATGAAAATTTTAAAAGTCAGAGTAGGAGATACGTAAGTAAACTTGACTATTTTGCAGTGTTATGAATACGCAATAGCGACAAGTAGTTTACGTATTTTTACCTTAAACTATTTCAGTGTTTCAATAATATTTAAATTAACAGTGGAAGAATCTGTTGTATAAAGGTTAAAAATATTCTTGGATATTTAGCTCACTTTTTACTTTGATTGTAGTTTAATATCCTCTCGCACTTATAAAAATCACTAAAACAAGTTTTGTCAGATCAAATGGATTTGCATTCACACGGATATACGGCTTAACAAATTATTATTTATAGAGTTTGAAGACCCCTGTTGCATAAACAAGGATTTCGTTTACGTTCTTTAATCTTCTTTAAACTACAGATTTTAGAATCATAATCACACTTCTAAGTCAGAATTGGTGCTTTATTGTAGAAATATGGTAAAACAAGCATATTATGTCAATTTGATTTTCGACTGTGGAACTACGATTTAAATATAACACACAAAAATTTATATAGGTTGGTAGTAGTAATAGTAATTAAAATACATATAGGTACTTCGAGATAACAGAGAAAATATATATATATATTTATGATAAGAAGATAGGGATGTACTTGCGATATTTCGGTATGAATACCATAGACTTGCTGTAGAAAAGGAGTAACGCACATACGTGGATAAAACAAAAGACTAGGACGACAGTAGCGACACGTAGTGGACCGTGCATCGTTTCGAGAACAGTTGACTGCTGTATGGCGCGTGAAACAATTGACAGCTATACAGCGTGTAAGTTCGGGATAGGATTGTGGAAGGAAAAATGTTGAAAATGCAGAGAAAACGGCTTAAAGTTATTGAAGGTTAAGTCCAGGATACATTTTCGCGCTTAAATCATGAATAAAGGCGCCCTCCCACAGACGGCGTGTTGATCTGCTGGTCGTAGGGAGTAAAATATGGATTATGGCGACCAGAAAAAATCGATCAAAATTGGTGTTGTGGGACTCGGTGTGTAAGGAGACTGGCGCATCGGGTTTGTTGATAGTGCAAAAGTGGCGATGGTTATTAAGACGAATGTGAAGAGCACATAAAAGGCATCACAGAACTTGCAGGTTAGGATGTATATAACATTAGAGGTGTGGCATGTATCCTTGAGATTTAGGGTGTATCGGCCATTAGCAGTATTGATAGTGACTGTGGGAGAAGTGATGAAAATGGAGCAGATCAGATCTGGGTCTCATGCATGCATAGGCGCCGGTTTGCGGTGGTGGCGAGAAAGGATTGGAACGGACAAAGATGTTGCTAAGGAAAGCCGAGTCCCACAAACCAATTTCCTGGTCGCCGTAATCCAGCTTTGGCCCTTCAAAAGCTCCTCAAACTTTCACACATCATACTCACTGCGTCACCTGAAACTGAAAGAGTTTTCTCGTCGTGTCCTAAAATAGTCTGCCGCAGACCTCCGAATCTCAACACGATTCTCACCAGAACTGGACCAGTCCCGCTACCGCCCCCCAAACATAGCAAGTGCAATAGACCCCGCTGCAAACTGTCCTATTTTTGATCCCAGTCTTTCCTTCGTTCATCCTGTCACTTACAAGACGTACTCTTTCAGACACTCCGGTAGTTGCATATTTTCCAACCTCGTTTATCTCCTACTCTGTAACCTATGTTCCGCCTTCTACGTTGGCGAAACTCAAACTCCTCTAACATTCCGCATGAACAACCATCGTCACTCCTCCAAATCTCAACTTCCGCGGCTCCCTATACCCAAACACATTTCTTATCACGGCTGCACCTTTGACGAAACCTAGTCAGAATCCTGAAAGTCCTGAACCCTGACTCACCTGCCACCATAAGAAAGAGATGGGAGCAGACGTACATCTCCATCCTTTCCACCAACCATGAACCCGTCCTTAACTGCCTCTAACTTCTTGCAACGCAGTGCCGTCTTCTTCTTTCTTTCTCTTCCTTGTTCCATCTTTAGTTGCACTTTTATTTTATTCTATCTTTCTATATTGTTTCTTTGTTCTCACCTTCATCGTCATCATTATTATTATTATTTCCCCTCTCCCCTCCGACTCTTTACCCTCTTATTTCTTCAGGAAACCCCTTACCTGTTCCTAGTAATTTTTGCACTTTCTTCTCCACTTGGTGTTTTCTCCGACCCATCTAGTAATTTTCCCGCCTCCATAATCTGGCCACACTGTCACCCAGTTTCGCTGGCAATATGGCGTTTCCTTTACTTCACTCCTGCACCTGTCCGGTCTGTCCATTTTCCTTCCTATCAATTGCGAAACGTACTAATTTCCTATAGTGTTTGTGAAGTTCGTGTGCTCCTATATCAAGATTTCACTATGTAAGTATCCTTTTTTCTACCTTGTTTACCATCTTATATATATAGGTGTTTGAAATAATAACTGTATAGCGTGTAAGTACAAGGTGGGATCGTGGATGGAAATGTGTTGAAAATGCAGAGAAAAAGGGGAGCTTAGAGTTACTGAAGGTTAAGGCCAGGTTTCATTTTCGCGCTCAAACCGTGAATAAAGGCATTCTCCCACAGACGGCGTGTTGAGGTGCTGGTCGTAGGGGGTAAAATGTGGATTATGGCAACCAGGAAAGATAGATCAAAATTGGTATTGTGGAACTCGGTGTGCAAGGAAACTGGGGTTTGTTGATAGTACAGAAGTGACGATGGTTATTAATTCGAATGCTAAGAGCACAACTTGTTTCCCCCACATAAAAGGCATCACAGAACTTGCAGGTTAGGATGTATATAACATTAGGGGCGTGGCATGTACCCTTGGGATTGAGGGTGTACCGACCATTAGCAGTATTGATAGTGATTGTGGGAGAAGTGATGAAAATGGAGCATCATGTTTGGGCGCCGGTTTGGTGTGGTGGCAAGGAGGGATTCGTACGGACCAAGATGTTTCTAAGATTAGGTGGATGTTGAAAAACTAATCTAGGTTTGGTGGGGATAGATCTTGTGGTGGTGCGCTTGTAGGTGTTGGGATCGGATAGTTGGCGCTAAGCTTCCTGGAGGTAGTCAGCCTTGGCTAAGACTACTGTAGTGAACCCCTTGTCCGCTGGGAGGACCATTATGTCATGTTTCTCGCGTAGCGCTACAAGGGCTTTGCGTCGGTTATGAGTACGAGAATGGAACCTTCATATGATAATCTGTTTATGGGCAAACTCGAACATGATTTCCTGCAAACTCAACCTTTGACCCCTCTACTCTGGGTAAGATTCTTGGACGATATTTAGATGCTATGGACTCATGGTGAAACCAGTCTCAAGACATTCCTAGAACAACTGAACCATTTCTGTGTTGTCCAGTTCATCTGGTCCATTTCCGACAAAAGAGTGACATTCCTTGACGTGGACATCACGTTAGAAAACAACACTCTGACCAATTCCGTTCACATAAAACCCACCAACCATATGCAGTATTTACACTACTCAAGTTCCCATCCGTACCACACCAAGAAAGCGATTCCTTTCTCCCTTGCCCTCAGAGGACAACGCCTGAATTCCACCACCTCTGTTGCTGAAACTTACAACCAACGCCTCCAGGAGGCTCTAGTCAACTGAGGCTACCCTTCTAACTTTGTAACCAAACAGATCCGCCGTGCACCCTCACACACTCAACCCACCCAAAAATCCAACCCACCGGCTCTAATCACCCAGTTCCATCCTAAACTAATCAAAGTCAAACAAATCCTACACTCTAATTTCCACATTCTCCAATCTGACCCAGACACAAGATCAATATTCCCCTCCAAACCTAGATTAGTTTTTCAACATCAACTAATCTTAGAAACATCTTGGTCCGTACGAATCCCTCCTTGCCACCACACCAAACCGGCGCCCAGACATGATGCTCCATTTTCATCACTTCTCCCACAAACACTATCGATACTGCTAATGGTCGGTAAACGCTCAATCCCAAGGGTACTTGCCACACCCCTAATGTTATATACATCCTAACCTGCAAGTTCTGTGATGCCTTTTATGTGGGGGAAACAAGTTGTACTCTTGACATTCGAATTAATAACCATCGTCACTCCTGTACTATCAACAAACCGGATGCCCCAGTTTTCTTGCACACCGAGTCCCACAATACCAATTTTGATCTATCCTTCCTGGTTGCCATAATCCACATTTTACCCCCTACGATCAGCACCTCAACACGCCGTCTGTGGGATAATGCCTTTATTCATGGTTTGAGCGCGAAAATGAAACCTGGTCTTAACCTTCAATAACTCTAAGCTCCCCTTTTCCTTTGCATTTTCAACAGATTTCCATCTACGGTCCCACTCTGTACTTACACGCTATACAGTTATTATTATTTCAAGTTCCGGAAATCGACGCGCAACAGCAGTCAGTTGTTCTCCAGTTTTGATGCTTTGTCCGCTACGTGTCGCCACTGTCTCTTCAAACTTGTACTTTGTGAACACGTGAACTTCGCTCTCTTCCTGTATGCTTGAAAACATGTAATACACGAAATATAGTGATTTTTTATATGTGAATATGTGTGATCTAATATGAAATTATAAGCTTTAAATATTATCCTTTTTTTTCCCCTCCTTCATTTGTATTTAATTTATCTTAAATTGCTCTCCCGGCTTTCCTTTGTACTAGCTATATATACAGTATATGCGCCTTTTGTTCACTTTAATATTGTAATTGTTCTTGTTCCATTTTTAGTTTGTTTTCATAATTGATCTTTTCAATTAATGCAGGGAAATTTCAATATTTTTGAGCGTTCTACCACATACAAACCATTACTTTCAATATTCTACTGAGATGTATTTGTAGTCTTTGTAGTTAATGAATATTTTATTTCTGCAAGGTTGCACGAATTGAAGGTCATGGTAACATTGAACACAATTGACAGTTAAGACCTATTGTTAAAGGAATAATGTTTTATGTTTAAAAAGATTTTAACAAGCAGATTGTTAATTTGAATTTTAAATCAGTTGATTGTTTTGAAGTTAGATTGAACGTTTTAGTAATCATTGTTTTGTGTTGTGAATAATTACGTGCTATAGAGTTTATAAATATTGAAGTTTCTTTTGAAATAAAGTCATATCGATATCGTGATTATGTGATTGAGATCAACTACTTGTAAGAGTTGAGTATGTGTAATAAATATTGGATCTTTGGTGGTCATCATCTCTGAAAAGAATCTACGGTTCTTAATCTTGGATTAGTTGATGTAGAGAGATATAATATAACTAGATAGTAGGCTATGGGAAGATAACACTGCATTTTTAGTGGCACAGAGGATATTGGATTCAGGGAGATGGCATCTGGAATATCAAGTTTTGTGCAATTTGATGTAGATCAATGAGACATTAATCTGTATTTAGACAGGTTTGAATCGTTTTGTGAGGGGTATAGTATCAGTGATTCGAAACAAGTTTGCCCATTGATAGCGGTGATTGGTTCACAGGTTTACGAAGCTTTGCATCTAGCATTTGCTCCTGCTTCAGTGAAATCCGAGAATTATCTTCAGTTGAAAGATTTGCTGGTACAAATATATGGTAAACAAGTAAATGAAATTGTGGCACGATTTGACTTTCATCACTGTTGCCAAAAACCGTTTCAGTCAGTGAAGGAATACGTGCGTGACATGAAACGCAGAATCACGGATTGTCAATATGGATTTTTTATTGATGAGATGATACGCGACCAGTTTGTGTTTGGGGTAGCGAATGAAAATATTAGAAGATGATTTCTATCGGAGCAGGCGCTTACGTTGGATAGGGCGGTAGAGATCGCCATGAGTATCGAGCAAGCGGAGAAAGATGCTTTATCTTTGACATCTAGTTTGAATCAACCAGAAAGAATTCAGCAAGTGCAACGTCAGAAAAGTCAGTCTTTCAGATCTTCTCAACAGATTCGACCGGCTATGGAAAAGTTTCGACATCGTTGTTGGTATTGTTTAAGCTTGCATGAATTTAGAAGATGCCCCGCTTTTAAGGCCAAGTGTTTACTATGTGGTGATGTTGGTCATTATAGTAGATTTGGGGTTTGTCAGTCTAATAGTAAAGTAAATAAAGCAAGGATACAAAAAGTATTGGAGACAGTTCATGAGGAGTTGGATCAGACATCAGTAGGAGTAAATCGGCAGTAGACGATTTGTAGAAGATAAACAGATTCTTTAGATATGAGCTTTGTAGAGGAATCAATAGATGACATGCCAACAATGTCTTTGTCTTGTGAGGATGTTTTGTGCACGAGAATGGTAGATACAGGATCAAGGAATAACATCGTGTCACAAGGTTTCGTACGGAGACATAAATTTACAATGAGAGCCAGGAAGGATAAATGCATTGCAACTGCTTAATGGTACTTTGGTAAATGTATTAGGAATGGTACATATTATGACAAGTTTTCAACAGGTTAAATATAAAATGAAGTTTGTAGTAATTCTGGGTGATCCGGAATATGTAATTATAGGTAGAGAAGGGCTCAATATTTTGTCGCCAAGTTGGCATAAGCAGTTATGTAGGCAAGAATAGTCAGTATTACAATCAGTACAAGTGTCGGTTGATGAACCTCATGAGTTACCCGAACAGAGTGGTCACTTGGAAGTGTCAAATATGGAGAAAGTAGTATGTTTAACAAGACGTATACAAGACTTAGAACACAAATATGAAATTCTTTGGCATAAATTACATTCCTTGAATACAGTTGATGGGAAGGATCAGGTTTCTAAAGAGATTGAGAGGGTCATGGTTAGTGCTGACGAGGCGTTAGTTGTAAGCATGTCCGAAAAGTCTGTGAAAGAAGATGGAGTTATGGTGAACGATAAGACTGAAGATAATACAGCTATTTATAAGACTGAAGTTGTGGTGAATTCAAACGAACCTGAAAAGAAAGAGAAGTCTGAAGAAGTCAATAATAATGAAGTGGAGAAACCTATTGAAAGTGAGAAGGAAGTAGAGAAATCTGTGGGATGCGAGAAGCAACTAAATAAAATAATTGAAGAGGGGAAGAGAGAGATACTGGAGTCGGATCGGGGTAATAAAAAGAGTAAAATGATTAAGTCAGTTTCTGACATAGGGAACAAAGGAAACAAAGCAAGTAGAAGGAAGAGGAAAAAGAAGTCAAGTACCTTGATAGCTGAGCAAGGAGAGTTAGACGATTGGTTAAGTTCTAAGGAACAGGTACAAAAACAGGGACAGCAGAGTTGGATTACAGATGAAGATTTGTTGGAAGGTCGAACAGAAAGTTTAGAGGATTGGTTGAAACCTAGGAGTTTTATATATTGTGATTAAAGTGGAGTAAGAGGGGAAGAAGTGCAAGGTTGCACGAATTGAAGGTCATGGTAACATTGAACACAATTGACAGTTGAGATCTATTGTTAAAGGAATAATGTTTTATGTTTAAAATGATTTGAAATAAGCGGATTGTTGATTTGAATTTCAAATCAGTTGATTGTTTTGAAGGGTGATTGAACGTTTTAATAATCATTGTTTTGTGTTGTGAATAATTACGTGTTATAGAGTTAAATATTGAAGTTTCGTTTGAAATAATGTCATATCAATATTGTGATTATGTGATTGAGATCAACTACTTGTAAGAGTTGAGTATGTGTAATAAATATTGGATCTTTGGTGGTCATCATCTCTGAAAAGAATCTACGACTCTTAATCTTGGATTCGTTGATGTAGAGAGGTGTAATATAACTAGATAGTAGGCTATCGGAGGATAACCCTGCATTTTCTAAGAACGTTCTCATTGTTAATCTGGAATTCGAACATCCCTCATTCAATACGAGGCCAGATATACATTCGATCATTCGCTACTGTAATGTGGTCATTCTCAATCATCTCCTCTTTGTGGTAGTTGGATTACAGAATTTCGCTATTATTGCGTTGTTATTGGTGAAATTTCCTGTTATTTCATGGGAAACTAGAAAGAAGTATTTTTTACTGTACTAAATTTTCTTCATTACTTTTCAGAATGACTTTAAAACTAGATGTTCACATAATATACGGTCGCTTATCATTTGACGTGACAGCATTTTGATTTCTATTTCTGTTATAACATTTTGTCAGTAATGATTACTGTTGAAATAGCAGGTTTTTTTTTTTTTTTTTCGAATTTAAGAAAGTACTATTTCTATAATGTCCTTAGGACGTAAGCATTTTAGATTTGCCTACCAGCATTATAACTGAGACCTCACGTTTTTTTCTTTTCTAGGTGGAAACTTTGAAGCAACAGCATGCGTCCGAACTTGAGAAAATAATCAGAGACCATGCTCAGAGACATTCTTCTTCCAAAGTGGCAGATCTTCAGAATCGATTGCAGACTATGGAGTTGATCATTTGTCACCTTAAAGAACAACTCAAACAGTAAGTAGAGAAATTTAAAAACAAATGAGTCCATTTTATTAACTTCTTGGGAAATTAATATTTGATATGAACTGTTTCTATCTTTAATATTGCTACGGAGGGTTATTCGGAATTTGTAGGATTATTCTGTCAAAGACAGCACGAAACATAGATCACTTCTCCGCAATAAAAAAACAAAAAAAAAAACAGTTAAATATGTATCATCTTGTGTAGGAAACTCATTTTCAACAAAAAATTGGACTTAAATCAGTCTTCCTCTATAGTGTCCAAATGGGTTTCCTTCTGTTACCTTAAATTTGCTTCGATACCTAGTATGTTAATTGAGAACAACTTAGCTTTTCAATGCATCTGCTTTTGTATATGTTTGAAAATATTCACATCTTCCTGGTATGTTGAAGGTTCTCAGCTGAACATATTAAAAGAAGTTGTTCTGTGATCCTGGTTGTTTTTATTCTATCAAAGAAGATAATTATATAATCATTTCTAGCAATGAGAATCTGGAGGAGTGACGCTCTACTGTTGATAGTTAAAGTCAGTGCTCGAAAGGAAATTTAGAAGTGGTGGTATATTTCCGAAGTAATAACGTCAGCTATACCGTTTAACGTAGTTTTTTGTTGATAAGTTTTGGTATAAGAAAAAATATAATGAAGTGTCGGTATATCGTACCGATGTATACCGTCTCATATCGAGCACTTTAAATTTATTAAATATTGCATAGAAACACTGGTGATTTTCGCAGGTTTTCCCTGACATTTAATGACCAATTTCTTCCAGTCGGTGCAACATGTTATTTTTTTGTTTTCTAGTAGGATTGGCTTTGTGGGAATTTGGTGTTGATACTTGGGTCATTGATAGAGTACCTGTGAGTTTTTGTTTTAAAAAATGCTCTGAGAAAATAGTGGCTACAGTGACCGGTAATCGAATCTGGAAATCCATCTTGCCGACCGTACATTTAACACAAAATCGTTGTAAATTTTTAATTATTTTTATTGCTTAATAAGCATATTGAAATCAGTGTTTACATATTTGTTCAATTCCTACCGTTTCTTTACTCACTTCTGCACGAACTTTTGTGGAGACATTTAGCTAGACAAAATATGCTCCATCAGCATCCTTTCACACCACGTTCTCAGTAGGTAAATCCCAAACCGGTAACATACTAGCGGCTCCAACACAGAATTCACGGATAACAATGAAGGCATCATTTAGTTGTAAGGGATATGTAATCCCGTGTGCAGTTTGATGATGAAAACATGCCATATAATTCAATCGATTACACTTGTGCCCCTGAAAGATAATTTTCATGGTGTCATCTTTTTCACCCCCTAGGGACCGAGTAATGACGTCATCAGTATAGCCGCTGGTCCAAAACACTTACGGTGAAATATCTCCGGAACTACTAAACCGATTTTTGTTTTCTTAGGTGCAAATGAAAGCTACAAATGTAGGCTAAAAATAATCATCAGTAACATTTTAGGATAGATTAATATGTAAGGAGTTACAAACGATCTTTTAAAAGAAAATGAAGTTCAAGTTGCAGTAACTATGAATTTTTGCGAATTACTCAGAAAGTATTGACTTGCTTCAAAATGTCAAGAGAGTCGTTTCTTAGTCTGTTATGTTATGGTTGTTACAAACCTTGAAAGTCATGAAAAGTCAGAGCAATTAAAATAGGTCAGGGAAAGTCAGGAAACTTTTAAGAAATGTGCCAAAGGTCAGAAAAAAGTATTTAAAAAGTGGTAGTAAGTGAAAAATCACTTTAACTGGGGGGGGGGGGGGGAGAGAAAAGATAAAATTTCAGTTGGAAATAAGGTAATTAGAAGAACAAAGAAAGTTTTAAAGCTTCAAGCTCAGCAGGATGTAAAAGCAATTTTGGACAAAATTCAAAGCTTGAAAAACCAGATGTGAGAGAATTATTAACATGGGTACAGATTAAATAATCTTAATTTTGTCATTTACCTGCAATGTTAGGTACAATGTTTTTCATATTTTAGTTATTTCAGTGACTGCTGTACTGAAAATAACTGACCTAATATCAAGCCAGTTTCCAATTAAACCAATTTCAAATTGTGTATATGTACTTCGTATTTTTTCATTAGAAGTAACCAATCGCACTCTCAGCCAACTTCTGTTTTACATTTTTTTTTTTTTTTTTTTATATTCACAACGCTCGCTATTAGAAATGCAACATCAAGGAGACATGGGATTAATGCAAAAATTGAGGAATATGTAGAGCGTGGAAGGATAAACAACTGATTAGCACGACAGCTTCGTGACGCATCAAAGACGGTGGGTATGCCATCTAGGAACAGCAATCGTAGGCAGGCCAGAGAGTCACAGTGCAGTGGTAGACGACTGTTGGTATGACGTGAGTTTGTGTATATAGTCAAAAGATGCCTCGTCGTTGAATGCGGCAGCCCTGCCAGCAGTTTTCTACCTTTGATCACGGAAGAATTGTGGCATATCGTGAGTGCGGTTTATTCTTACGCGACATTCGTGCATGTATTGGATGGACTGCGTCCACAGTGCAGCGCGTATGGTCTCGATGCCTCCATGAAGGAACTACGCAACGACATGACGGATCCCAACGGGTCGCGAGGACCGACGGCTTCTGCGTATGGCTCTGGCGGATCGCACAGTGGTGCACGCACTGGCAGATGTTGCATAGCGTCCAATGTCCCCACGAACAGTTCTACGTCGTCTGGCAGAGCGGGGCATATTCGCATGGCGTCCATTGCTGCGGCTTCCGCTGACTACACAGCGTAAGTATTGAGCGACTACAATGGTATCGCGAACGTCGTGCATGGAGAGCCGAATGGCAGGACATCTTTTCAGACGATCCTGCTTCTGTCTGCAGTATCATGTTGGCCGCATCCTTATCTGGCGATACCGTGGCACTAAGCTGGGTGACGCCTGCGTTTTGCATTGTTATGGTGTGGGTCACCATTGGATTTCGTGCTCGTTTGTGTCTCCTACGCATTGATGGAAATGTGACCAGTCAGCAGTACATCGACAGCATATTGGACCCGGCTATGATTCCTTTAGTGTAGGCTTTGCCGGAACCACATACCAGCAGGATAATGCGCGCCCACGTGTGGCACATGATGTTCTACCCTTCCTTGGTGGACACAATGTTCCCATGTTTCCTTGGTTGGCGCGCTCACCTGATCTCTCGCCGATTGAACACGTCTGGTCAATGATTCCACAATGCCTCTCACGCCAGCGACCTCCTCCAGCTACAGTTGGTGAACTGTGGTATGTCGAAGACGCTTGGCTTGCCATACCTCAGGAGGACATCCAAGGAGGAGGTCTCTGTGCCTCGCCGTGCTGTAGCCGTTCTGAACGCCATGGTGGGCCAACAGACTACTAACCTTCGGCAGTTCTGTGGCATTTTGTAAATTCATCCCTTTTTCAAAACGCCGGCTTTTTGTGAAATGGTAAACGTAATTCTCAATCAGCCTAGTCCACATCAGACTCTGTAATAAGACTTGATACTTTTTAGGCCGTTTGTAAGGAAGCACCACGTTTTACAAAAAGACTATCGAGATGACAGCCTCTTTTTAAACGGGCTGAAAGAATACGTCTTATTAGAAATTGGCATCAAATTACTGTTTATTATTAACGTAACATTTATGTTCTTCACAGCTCTATATCGTCACTAAAACAGTATACATGTATTAATATAAACAAATTATTTGGTTAGCACAACAGAGCAGCCATTGTGGTGTAGTAGATGTATGCTGATTTTTTCGAACGAAGTTTGTTTTTGATCCATGTAAATGGCACTCTAAGCAATTTAAAATCACAGGTTGCCACCAATTATTGTTGTTGGTTTTTCTTGTACAACTATTAAAAATAGCAGACGAACCTGATCACGTTCACAACATCCAAAGAACGGCCGCCAGATTGAACACATGTTGTAGGATTCCAAATCCCAAATTTCAGGTTCCTGTCATCTAAACAAGGAACCATAGGGAAAAGCATTTCATTTTTTCAATTTCTGGAAACAGGCTAGCCTAAAACGATGTGTAACATTGGTCCCCTTTGCATTTACAATTCTCAACCTAAATCCAATATAGCGACTTTCAACATGATCGGCATGCCCTAATCAAGTAGAGTCCCACCCACATTACCGATATGCAACGCTTGTTCTTACACTACCAGGGTGTTACAGCACTTTTTCTTATGCTTTCCCTTATGCTTTAAAATAAATTTTGCTTTCTACATAAAATTAACGATTTTTGCATCTTCACCAGCTAATGAGAGAAGGTATAAAAATGTATAGTATCTTTCAAAGAGAATTTTATGTTCTTTCAGATGAAAAAGAATTATTGAAATGAGTATCGTATGAGAGGGTACGCAAGTAATGACATCAATCTGATTTAATACAGTAGCTTCAAACACCTTACGACCATTCGTATAATAGACCTCATTTCCAGAAATGCACGTCCAACGTTTGGTGTACAAACAGTTATAAAACTACTAATATCAATATCTTGTAACATTGTTTTAGTAATTGGCATCATTTTTCTGCTACTCGTTTTATTCCTTTGTGGGCTTGGCTTCTCTCCTAACATATACTCTGTTCGTTTACAAAGAGAGCATATAATCGTTGCTGCCGTAATTTTGGACACCACTGGTTTCCTTGCCACAAACAGCACAGATAATTGGTACTTACCGACGTCTTCAAATGAAATACTCTCTCACTTCTAACGTTTCGAGGGCTAAGACTCCTGTCTGTCTGCATAAGTAAACATGCCAAAGACGCACACTCCGCAAACCCAGTTTCTGGCCTCTCCAAACATTTGGGCAATGAGAATCACAGTATTAATACCGCAAACGTCCTATACAAAGCTGCAAAGAAGGTTTATTTCATTATCTTCATTTATTTCATTGTTCGTTATAAGTCTTGAAATTTCGTTATATTGATGGCATCAGTACTCGAACCCTAAGGAGTGAAAAAGGTGACAGCATGGGAGTTATCTTTCAGGGATGCAAGTGTAATCGATTAACTCATATGTCATGGTTCCATCATCAAGCTTCACACGGAGCCCTTTTTTCTGTCATATGCTCCCCTACTAAATCCTAGAAGTGTATTGTTTGTCGCTCAGGGACTTGTTTAGTTGTTTAAAGAGAGAAACACTCGTCTAGAATTTGATTTATTGTAAAAGAGTACTGACTTTTTCTTGTAAACTTTAAGCGATAATGTGCGTTTGCATATGAGCTGAATTTGAATTTATTAATAAAGACATCAAACGCAGTTATAATATTATACTGATGCAGTTATAATATCAATGAAAAACTTACATTAACTAGAAGGTGTGGTAATAACCTCGTAAAACCCAACATTCCCAACTTTAAGTAAGTGATTGTGTTACTGTTTCTTGTGTTAAACGTGAAAAAAATCTAACCTGATTTTACCTTGTGCATGTTGAGTTCGTGAAGTTCGTACTATGCTGAAAATGGGTATAACGAGGGGGATCTAACCTGATTTTTTAACCTTTATCCGTAAAATGTTGAAAACGCAAATGAAAGCAAAAGGTAACAATTATTTTTTTTTAAAAAAAAGCTGTGTTGCAGAAGAACGAAAAAAAAATGGGGCTGGCCGGGAATCCAACTCGGTTCGACACACTAGTCACTAGATCAACCAGCCACCAACTTTCCAGCCCCTTGGGACTCTTAATAATCGTACATGGGATAGCAGTGAACGCAGGAAGGTGAGGAACGATACACCTGAGTACATCCACTCATTACACGTTTAGCTGTTGTCCTGCTCTAAGGCCGCCTTCAGGGCCTCGTCATCCAGAACTTTTGGTGCCTTATCCGCAAAAGCTTGTTAGTTTCGGCGACTTGATTCGGCTGTGGACAGGCTCACCTTAAAGTCATAAAGCAGACAACTCGAACGAATTGCTTCGACACCTCCGTTTGTCTTCGCCACTACTGGATTTATGATAGGTGTGAGTGCGGAAAGCGCCCGTCTTGGTCACGGCCAGTGTTTCCATTCCTATCCTGATCGCTTTTCTGGTAGCTGAATCATTTATTTCCGTATCAGAAATCACTTCGTCCCACGCGATGCCGTAAACGGCAAGAACATTTTTGGTTACTTCGTAATTTTTGAATTCAGCCATTCGTTTTTATCGACTTAAACCGATCACATACGATCGCGTTACATTGCAATATATTTAATCTGTAGTAAAAGCACTAAGAGAAATTGGTTATACTGCAGGAACTTTGATATTGACATGCTTTGTCATTTCAGGTTGGATAATTACAAGGAAGAGGTCCTCGTTCTTAAAACTGAAAAGGCTCATCTTGAAGATTCCATTGCGGATTTAAACAAGAAACTAACAGTATTAAAACGTCTTCAGACACCAGTAAGTTAGTTTATTTCATGCTATATTATTGAATTAACCATTCTTATAGTAGTAGTAGCCGCTAGCAGTATTGATAGTAACCGTGGGAGAAGTAATGAGTATGGAGCAGGCCATACATCTGCAACCGAGACCTACATTAACGCCTCCAGGAGGCTCGAATCAACCGAAGCTACACACTTGACTCTGTAACCAAGCATATCTTTACATATTCGACCCTCTCATACTTCCAGCACTAATCCGAATCCACCGGCTCTAATCACCCAGTTCCATCCTAAACCAATGAAGATAAAAAATTCCTACATTCTGATCCCTCCATTTTCCAATCCGATCCAGACACAAGATCAGTGTTTCCCACCAAATATAGATTAGGCATTTCCTTCCACCACCGCGTAATGTTAGGGAGAATCCTTCCCCTTCCACGCCTAACCAGCACCTATATATGCTAGGAGCCCAGATGTTACTCCAATCTCATTTCTCCAGCGGTACTGCTAGTGGCCATTACACAATAAATCGTACGACCGCAAGCATCATAGGTAAGCGCTCTACCACTGAGTCACCGCGGCCCTATTTTAATTGTGTTTACAACTGTAAGCATATGATGTAAGTATTCTTTCCTTTTTTATCTTTATATAAATATTAATTAATGCTTCGGTGTGGCATATATTTTTCCTTAGCTAGTTCAGTCTTTACCTTGAAGTGGCAAAAACTGGAATCTTTCTCCGGTGGGAGGATCCGTTTCAGTACATGCTTCCGTCGCTACATGCCTCTTTCGGAGACCCTTCTGCATCAATTTTGTGAATGGTGTTATCGAGTGAAGTCGTGGTGCCATGTAGTAAATGTTTTTGTTAAGCGCCTCTCGCTTGTTCGGCGATTTTTCTAATGTCTGAAAAGTGGGAACAACGTGGCGCTCTAAAATTCTGTTTTGTGTTAAGGAAAATGGTAGACAAAGCACTCATAATGCCTGAAACAGCTATAAGGAAGCTCCTCTGGGGAAACCACAAGTCTGCGAGTGATTTTCCCGCTTCAAAAAAAGTGAATTGTCACTTGCAGACCAACCTCGGTCAGGCGACCCTAGACCTGCGGAACTGATGAAAACATCGCGAGAATTAGTGAATTAGACCGTCGCAGAGCTATTGTTGATTTGTATGGTGTGTCCTGGAGTTCATGACAACGAGTTTTGAGTCAGGAATTGCAAATGGAAAGAGTTGGAGCAAAATTCGTGCCATACCATTTCACAAAGCCTTGGATGTGAAACAATTTTTAACCCAAAACAACATGACCTACCTTTCCCAATCGCCATATTCAGCCGATCTTGCTCTGTGCGACTTATTATATTCCCTCAAAAGAAAAGGCTTTGTGGATGTGCAAGAGGTGAAGAAAAAAAGAACGGAGGCATAGAAGAGCATCACTTTACAAGTTTCAGGACTGCTTCGAAAAAATAGCAAATACGTTTAGACCGGTGCATTGTATCAAATAGACAGTTCTTTGAAGGAGATTCAATTTGTAACATCCAAAAATAAATATACAGTTATTTTTTTATTGCAAAATTCCGGTTTCTTTTGGGTCCACCCTTCGAATTTTAAGTCATTTCCAAATTATTGTAAATATTAGTTAGGTCTGTTAGTTAAATAAATCATGGTTTTGCTATATTTATATGACGATCATTCTAAAGTACATCGATCTAAAGATGAAGGCACAGGATTGATAGACATCATCAGTACTTTGTAAATAATAACTTCCTTTATTAAGACTTAAGGTAGAGAATAAGTATGACCGGAGATGCATGTCTATGCATCCGCAACCTCGGAATATCACATGTCAAGTATATCAGGTTGTTAAGCAAAACTATTGATTAGTTACCAAATAAAAAACAAAGTACAAAAGCTAGTTACATTCAAATAAACCGTTATAAAACAATAGATAAACGTAATTACTAAAAGATGCAATGTAGCCAAATCGTACTTAGTTTAGATCACAGCATTCGCCGGGCCTTTTAAAAAAATAAAGCTTGCTGGCTAGAAAACAAACAGTTTTGATTTACTTTAATCGAATATAACTTTGCCAGCAACTACTTATAAAACATCACAGTTATTTTGCTCAGTCTGTAACAAACAGACACTTAAAGAATAAATCTTCCTTTAGATTCGAATCGGCCACACAGCTTAAAACTTGATAAAACAATAAATTTAAAGGATGACTTAAAAACACACAAGTTCTTTCACTTCCGACACGATTAACAGAACGTAAACAAATCTTAGAGATAAAATTCAATGACTAAAACGATAGGCTACCTTTTAGATCTAACCCCATGATTATCTTTTTAAAGGTTAGGACAGCTTGATGTCAAATTTAAGAATTATTTTTAAACACATGAGTAAAGATTAGATATGAGTGTTCACTCAAAGTAACAATTGTTAAGAATTCTTTTATGAAACTTGATTTTGTAATAGCATGTAAGGCACACAGAAAAGTGAAATCAAATCTAACAGATCAAAGTACTTGTAAAAGTAATCAAAAGCAGAAAAGTACGTCGAAAAGTTGCTTTAAACGATACAAACTTTCTTGAAAGACATTGCACCAGTCTTACGTTAAGATGACTAAGTTGGAGATAATCAAGAAAAACCCACAAAAAATCTTGAATTGAAAGAGTTCCAACTAACTAATGCTTGATAAACATTCTTTTTCTAGATTTTCTTGATAGTGTTAAAGTACCGAATCTTGCACAAAATGATTGAATCTCCGTGATATACGAAATGTTGATTGACGTTGCACTACCCTTGAACGTTGACATAAAAGTTGGAATATAATGAAGAAACACCATAAAAAGAGTTGAAGAAAAATATTTTCCAACCACGTATGTAAGACTTTGTAGACAAATCTTACCACTCTAATGTTTCTACGACTGTATCCCAACGTAGATTTACGTACAAAACCGAGCGTGTAGATTTCTTCCTGTTGAAGAACATCCAAACACATTGACTAAATGTCGATTAATCCATCCGAGAACACCCAAAGTCCATGTAACCACAATAAGAATATGACTCTTCAAACCTTGAACGTCCAGCTACATGTCGAACGAAGATTAGAGTTGTCTTCTCTAAACCTCAGAAGATAGATGGATTGACAAGATGAGCTAAACTTGACAAAACGCTTGATTGTGATCATCTCCGTTCACTGACCGATTTTATCCATCACATGCAATCAAGATAGGAACTTAAACCCTGAAAAACTAGAATTGCATTCCACATAAAACACTGATTGAGGTTTCTGTCTAAACCTAGACGATTGATGGAAAGGAATAGGTTCGTTTAGCTCGACCAAACTGAGATCCATTTTCACCTTGAAAAATGACCGTTGAACAGGATACGATTCATTTCCATTGCTTCTGGAAACTTGAAGTTTGTGGTGCAATCAAGTCGTCGTAGACCATGATCCGATAGAAAAGAGCTTCTTGCAAACATCTCAAAATATCGTGATACACTAGAAAAAAGGTAAACTTCGGAAAGTCAAATATCCATAAAAAAAACTTGATTGTAGACTTCTTCACGATACTGGATAAAAAAAAAAGTCTTCTAAAATGAAAAGATCCCCCGTTGGGCGCAAATTCTTCTTCTGGACGACTGCGCCATTTCTACTATATTTATATGACGATCATTCTAAAGTACATCGATCTAAAGATGAAGGCACAGGATTGATAGACATCATCAGTACTTTGTAAATAATAACTTCCTTTATTAAGACTTAAGGTAGAGAATAAGTATGACCGGAGATGCATGTCTATGCATCCGCAACCTCGAAATATCACATGTCAGGTATATCAGGTTGTTAAGCAAAACTATTGATTAGTTACCAAATGAAAAACAAAGTACAAAAGCTAGTTACATTCAAATAAACCGTTATAAAACAATAGATAAACGTAATTACTAAAAGATGCAATGTAGCCAAATCGTACTTAGTTTAGATCACAGCAGGTTTGACATACGTAATAAATAAAATGCAATAAAGCAACGTCATATTAGTCTAAGCAATAAAGCAATGTCTGTTAGTTGAATAAATCATGGTTTGACATAATAAATAAAATGCAATAAAGCAACGTTATATTTTTCTTTTTAAATAATAAACATATTTATACTCATAACTACCCATACATAATCGAACACACAGCTGCTCATCGAAGTCCAGTATCTGGGCGTGTTTTAGTATCTGGCAACGACATTACATTTCGCAACCACTGTGGCAACATTACACCTACCTTGTTTCCGTTCGGGACTGCCATTTTTTATTGCACCTGCAAAGAAAACTGATAAAAGGCCATATCTGTTGACGGCTTCTTTTATTCCCTCAACTTTTTAGCCTACCTTTTTTTTACCTGAGGAAGCCAATGCGAGGACTTAAAACTTGAGAACAGGGATAACAGTTACCTAGTTTAACAAGAAGAACAAAAAAAAAAGCAGTGTTTTTAGAGAACAGCAGCTCAGCTAACTGTCCTTACACCTAAGTAAGATTCACTAGCTAGATAAGGAAACTATGATCCAAAGTGCCTAAAAAATTTCTGGGAGGAAACAGAAGATGATGTTTCTATGCTTTGAGTTCTAAAAAAAATTCAGTACGAGAAGAGAAAAAAAAGGAGGTAGTGACATATGAGTGTCAATTGAGTGACATATGGTAATGTTATATACAGTTAGCGGAATACTCAAGTAATTCTATTATCAGTATTTACTTTAGTAGATGGTTAACTTTAAAACAGAAGCTACAGTTCCAGCTTATTGCACTGAAGTGTGATACGATACTGTATATACTAATACGATTGGCACACAAATACTACAGTATATTTCAATACAATGCTCTGGCTAACACTCTTTTGATCATTAGTACATATACTGTTTACTGCGTTGAGACTCTTCATACAATCCTCTAGGTTGGTTCCTTATTGCGTGGTCGTGAAGAATGACATCAGCTTACTCCTAGCGAATCGCAATCGCCTGCTTTTATATACCTCGAGATTGGAGGTGAGGCTACACTTGGTGTATTATATAACCCTTTGCCTAGAGAGACATTAAATCCCTCTAGTAGATTATATATTTTCCTACTTCATTAAAACGACGGTAAACGATGAAAAGGCTTACTAGCTTTTGCGGATAATAATCCACATGAAGTTAAACACCCAGTTTGATGTTTTACATACAAAGGTATGATATACAACTTAGTCATTTAAATTTCACATTTCAAACGTTAACTAAAAATGTTTGTACACAATGTACAATAGCTAATTACGTTACTCAGATAATGTCATGATGGCTTAGAACTCCAAATTCCATTCAGAAAAGTAGTATTTACATTTATCACTCAGTAGAAAATTCCATATTAAAAGATTCTGCCATCTATATACTGAAACAATAATAACATTGTGCTAGACAATAAAAAAACTTGCGCATCGCTACTTGGTGAGATACAATATATCATCGTACCAAATTTCATCCGATAATATGAAACCAGGTAACTTAAAATTCCTTAAAGAAACTTCACAGCAGCAAATCAAAAACAAACCAATATAACGATAGAGTGTAACAAATATTACATTCGAACTCGTAGATAAGGTTGCCAGTTTCGTTTAAGTTAGTTTAGATCGTGTTAGCTTGTTCTGCGTTAGATTACGTTGCGATAGCTAAATTAAATTAATCCGAACCTAAAGTTTCTGAGTGATAACACAAACTAAACATAAAGATATTGCATTAAACGCATGCAACGGCTTTTCTTTAGCTTGCTGACCCCGAAATAATAATAAAAACAAATCATATTAGCTAACCTGGTCGAATCTGACCCACCCATATAAGTGTTTTTATCGATGGGAAATAGGGTGTTACGAAAAAAAAAGGACAACTTCGCTAATGCAGAAAAGTAATATTTCTCGGTTTTTTGAAGGAGGTTCTGAGGTTTTGTACAAACTGAACAACCCGCTCAACATTTTGGCAAAAATGCGTTATTTCTGCGTCTTTGTTGCAATTTTTTGTGACATAATAATAAAGTTCCGTCTTTCTAAAAGTAGTGACACAAAAAAAGAGGCATTTAAAAGCTTTTCAAGAGGGCACACATCTGTTAGACACTATTAATTCTCATCACATATTGAAACATATCCTTTATTGTTTCGCCACACCTATTCCGCTTTCGTTCTTTTCGACCAGGCCTGTTGATCTGTGGTCTTGCCGAATGATAAGTCGGTATTTGTAAGTCCTGACCATTCTTGAATTTGCAAACCTGACCCCTACAAGAGTTATGGAAATATGGAGATAAAGAGTCACTAACTCACCTTTTTACAGAGAGAATTCTTCGGATGATTGCAAGCTTCCAGAAATTATCTTTGTGGGTCAGGGCATGAGGCAGGAGTGGAAACATTTACTAAAAAGGAAGGAAATTATTTGACATTTGCACTTGTAGATGTCCTGATTTAGAACAATCTAACCAGTGCTGTAAAAAATACTTTTTTAATATAGTTCGCTAGAACTACAATTGTATTTTCCATATAGTAGCTAAAACTATTTCAGAGTAGCATATTATACTCGCTACTTTAATAACTACTTCCGTGGCAGTAGAGGTTTATCCTGCAAATAAAGTTACCTACTATTAGTATATAAAGAATATATGTAGAAGTTAACGGCGATATGTAGGAACATGCAGTTGATCAAGCAGGTGAAATCAGTGTCGTTTCAGGTAATCCTTTCATGTTACTGTTAGTTCTGTCTGGTGGACAGTCTTTGCTTGAAAGCGACATCGAGATCGATGATATTATGAAAAATGTATTAAGTCCCATTCTAAACATAAATAAAGGTTTGTTTATCGTCAAGAAACTAACGCCAAGACACGTTGAGTTAGGTGTTACACTTCAATAGAAACAAGGCGAAAGCGACTGTTTGAGGTTTTGCATCATGCTGGTCACACAATCATGTATTATTAACTGTAGAAAGTAGACACAATCATATTTATTAGCTGAAACTACTCTTACGATCCATGGGTCGTAATAGTTGCGGACCCTGTTGTACCCTATAACTTAATAGTTCACAGTTTTATGCATTTCGCAGCAGATAAAATTGACGTCTTGGACGAAGGCCGTATTCGCCGATAAGTTGTGTAAAAATCCATTGTACAGGAGAGAAAATTCCTCACAAATCAGAACGCGTTTCCCTTAATTCCTCACAAAATACAAAATATTACATAGATCACTTTTCCTCGAACCCAGTAGATTTTATCTCTGATTTGGAACATTGCTATAATTAGCAGTTTATTATTACGAGGAACAGTAATTCTTCGAGTGACGTTAAGCAACGAGTCTGTTAGCGGCATTCACATATATACAGCTAATTTCGGATTTAGCAAACTATCAGCCCGATTTTGATGCTTGAAGTTGCATTTGAAAGCTCTTTGCCATACTAATACACAGGAAAAAAATTGGATCGGTAGGACCTCTCTGGGATACCCTAGGGCGGTTTGAAAAAAAAAGAACGGAATGTCACATTTCTGGTGATAGCACTTACCAAAGACCATATAGGCGACCGAAGCTTGTGGAATCGTAATCTACACTTCAATACCTTTCAAACCGTGTATTAAACATCAAAATCGGTGAAGGGGTTCAAAAGTTATTACCTTTTTAGTCCAATCACAGAATTTTCACAAATTAGAAAATTACCTTTGTCATTCTGTCTGTAATTTTGCTTTAGCCCAAAGTAGTTGGTACCGGGGGTTTTGGGGGTCAATTGAGGGTCAACAAGTTGGGGTAAATCGAAGCATATTTTGTTGATAGGAGTTACCGTTTTTGAGATACGGCCCAAAATCGGCCTTTTATACGAAGACTATGCACTTTTTTTTTAATAGGCAGCCTTACAAATTAAGTGATATCAGTATAAAAAAAACCTTCGGGGTAAAGACAAGAGTGACGCAAGAATTTTACTCACAAAAGAAATGATATCTATTTTGCAAGTTACCAGGGTGAGTCATATGTTCGTAGTGTTGGTTGGCCCCGCCCACTCGATGCCGGAAAACCATTTGCAACGTGTAGAACAGGTGAAGGTGGTGGTGGCAGAAAGCGTCACAGCGTTAACGGTGTGTGGAAGGAACTACGCGTTGAATACACAGTTGGCAGGACAATGGCTGAGGAGAAACTTGTGTGTCGTGTGCTTTTGCGCCATTACTGGAAAACGAGGTTGAATGTAGCAGCAGAAGGAAATCTGTGCCGTAGAAGGTGAAGGTACTGTCCACCCGTCCACAGCTAGAAAGTGGTTTCAACGTTTTCGGTCTGGTGACACCAGTCTCGATGACAAGCCGAAGAGTGGACGCCCTGTGACGACGGATATCGATGCCCTCCTGAACGCTATTGAAGGAAACCCAGGAAGCAGTACCCGTCAGCTGGCAGATGAGGTCCAGACATCACAAACCAGTGTCGTTCATCTGCATCAACTTGGGTTTCGCTCCAGGCAACCGAGAATGGTTCCCCATGATTTGACTCCCGCTCAAGCTCAACAACGTGTGACCCTGTGTCAAGAACTGCTTCGAAACCCAACTGACGACAGGTTTTGGCGGCGGATCATCACGAATGATGAAAAGTGGATCTTTCTTCGTTATCCTGACACCGGGAAACAATGGCTTCGACCAGGTACCGTGGCGCAGCCAGTGGTCAAAGAGGGCGGTTTGAAGAGAAGACAAGGCTGTGTATGTGATGGAATTTCGAAGGTCCGGTGCACTGGGAGCTCGTTCCACATGGTCGTTCCGTAGATGGGACATTGTATGCTGAGCAGCTGCAACGGGTATACAACATTGTGCGCCGTCGTTATCCAGCACTGATGAACCGAAAGCGACTGCTCCTCATATTTGACAACGCTCCATGCCACAGATCAAGAAGAGTCCGCCAGCACATTGCGGACATGGATGGCGTGGACATTTTACACACACACCCCTACAGTCCCGACCTTGCGCCATTTGATTGTCATCTGTTTCGTTCCATGGCACACTTCCTGCGGGGCAGACAGTTCCATTCCGTGGATGATGTGACAACTGGCATTACTGAGTTCTTTGCTTCAAAGCCTGCAGTCTGGTATTGTCAGGAGCTTGTGTCACTGGTGGAACGTTGGAGAAGGACCATACTGTGTGATGGGATGTACTTCGCCGAATAGGCTTCTGTGGTACATGGGAGGCGGGTTCTGCACATTATCCATGAAAACGCTACGAACATATGACTCACCCTGGTGCTTTCTTTGTGTCACTAAGGCGGAATAATACTAAATCTCCTAATTTTATTACAAAGGAAACACCCGTCATAGTGACACAAAGAAAGTAACTCTCAAAATGGATATCACTTCTTTTGTGAGTAACATTCTTGCGTCACTCTTGTCTTTACCCCGAAGGGTTTTTTATACTGATAGCTTATATACCTTCATATTACCCACAAAGTCTATTACCAACTTACACACGTTACTTGCGTGTTCCCGCCTCCAAATCGTGCAAATTTTAAGTTACGATATGTTTCAATCTTCATTATGTTCGCCTTTAGTAATGTTGATACGTATGAATGGAAAAGAGAAAGAAAGGTGGAGTATGTAGAGTAGAAATCGAAAAGGTGATGTGCAGTTTGAAGCTGATGTGTCCAGTGTGACTAATGCGAAAATGGGGAAGTTTTTTTTTTTTTTTGTGTGTGTGTATTCCTTTTTTATTTTTGCGTTCCAATCAAGTGCCCAAGAAAGGAGATCATGGTATGTTCAAATTGCCGCATTTTGTATTTGTAAGAGGATTTTTGCTGTTACCAAGTAGGTCGCTTTAACGATGTAGATCACTCTCGCCATCTTGATATGACCTTCCCATTGTTTTACATGGGAATTGTTTTACTCGCCTTATCTCTCAGGAGCGTAATTTTTAACTTTGATTTCGCCTAGTGTTTCGTCATGTTTTCTTTGACTCATGCTGTTTTATTGAAATGCAATATTTACACACAAACAGTATAATTTTCCGTTGACATATTGTGATCTATATGGTAAACTATTAATAATACATTATACTAATATATTTGAAGAAACTTCAAAAATCAAAACTAAACAAGAATCCAAATAACCACAAAAGCAAATTCGTGCAAGCGAAACTTGAATATTTGAGACACGAGACGAGTAAGACGATTCCCATGTAAATAAGTGGAAAGATCTATTAAGATGATGGGGTGATCCACACCGTTCACAGCCAGGTTGATATGCGAATTCGATCTATAGATGGTAAGTGATCCATGATAATCGTTATGATACATTTGGATATGTCTGACATTCGACTGGGGACATTCGTGTCTCCAAGACATTCTTTAACTGTGGTCTTATATTGTAATGTGCCGTGGATAATGGTATTGGAGGTATGCGTAAAAACACGTGCTCTTGTTTGTAAATAAATAGTGGAAGGAGGAGGGGACCGACGAAAGCAACCGAAGACAGCCGAGGATGCAGACGTCGTTTAAAACCGCAGAGTCAGCGAACCTGGACAGAATAAAAGGCATCGAGCCGCACCAGAAGCCACTATTCTACTCCCAGGAATAGTCATGTTAACTCTCCTCTCTTCTCACACCCTGGTCGGATCCGCTACGGGTTAGGCTGTCGTTACTTTGGTCAAACCTGCTACGAAGTAGGCCACCCTCACCGTGGTCGAACGTGCTACGAAGTAGGCCAACCTATCTACCGCCTTATCTGCTATGAGATAGGCAAATCTTTCTAAGTCCATATCCGCTATGGGATGGACTACACTATGGGCCGGCCGAGCGGTCGGCTCGAAGGTCCCGGGTTCGAGTCCCGGCATGGGTATGGATTTTAACAACTAAAGGCGAATCGTGACGGGCCGAAGTCCAAAGTTACTAGACTGGCCCATAACAAAATAAAGTTTACCAAAGTTTTTTTTTTTCCTACACTATGGCCCCAACCTGCTATGACTGAGGGCTTCCTTTCTCAGCCTGGCAACAACCCGTTGTTTGGGCCAACGTCAACAGTAACCCAAGGAACTGTTTAAGAGAAAGGAAAATGAGATACAAATGTAGCTGAACAATAAGCCTCCATAGTTTTGTACGGGAGACTCTTTTTATCAACTTTTGACTTGTATTTTTTAATAGAAGGTGAAGGGATAAAATCCAAACATCGATCCTGTCATTTGCTCTATCTGCCTCTACCTACCAAATAAACTATTCAGTAAAATCCCCAGACTCAGATAAACTGGGTGTTGCGGTGACAATTAAGGCGCTCCCACAGGGGAAACATTACGATATCTATTGGTCACACCTATTACGTGCTGTCACGTTCACAAGAAATATCATATACGAAAGAAGACTCTAGATTTTTCTTGATGTAGTGAACGTGACAACAGGTAAATAGGCTTGATCAAAAGAAATCGTAACATTATTAGGAAAGGCGTAATTACTCCTGAATCCATTGCCCGTCTATGTTAGCCAAATCTGGAAGTACACTATGTAAGTAACACGTTTTTTATCTGCCTTGTTTCTGCACTTTAGAATTTTTTAAATTACGTTTTACGTAACTGTTCATAATCACATTATTAGTTTCATAAGGAGGAAAACATTATTACTCTCGAATGTCCAGATATTCCTCGTAGCAGAAATACAGAATAAAAGTACTGAAAGCTTTAAAAACAGTAGTAACAATAATATTTTCGCGTCACTAAACGTGTGCTTCATCTTGTCGTAGCTAAGGTAAGGAAATAAGGATAAAAGGAAATACTAAGATAATCAGTACGTATGACTTTGTCAGTCGTATTTTACTGATAGGGTTGCCACCTGTCGCATATCATATGGTATACCCCGTATTTTAGATAAAAATTACGCGTCTCGTATTATGAGTGGTGGTCCAGTATTATGAGCAGTAAATTCACAGACATGTTTTCAACATATGAATATTTAAAAAAAAAAAAATAAACAGTGATTGACTCTTTTCCATCTGTTTACTATGCAGACTGGCGAGCAGACTCTACCCATATCCTGAGGCCCCAACATGGTATTATGTAATACTTGTGCCTTCTGTTTGCTTTAGTTGATAACAGGTACAAACGCAAACTGTGGTTAGAAAATTGAAATATTCATTTTCCGCCCGCCAGAGGATCGTCATATACTAGTAGAGGGCCTAACTAGTTACTTTGATTTTAGGTCATTTCAGATTTGTTCCTTATGGTTTTTTTTTTTTTTTTTTTCTGAGCGTCCTGTAATTTATTCATCAAAGGGGGCAACCCTACTTACAGGCAAAATGGCAGCTATTCAATCCGTTGAAGGAAGATGATTCCAAATCGTATCCAATGGAATTCATCCGTCTTAAAATAAACCAAAAGAAACTATATAAAACTATCACAGTGTATGTGAAATAGAACAAATCTCTCTTTTGGATATTCGTTGTGGTTTATTTATTTTGAACCCGACGATCACATCGTCAGGGGATTTGGTTTGACGTTAAATTACAATTAAAAATAAATAAACCACAGCAAATATCCGAAAGCAAGTTTTATTAGTAAAATGTCAGACATAAGTTGTTTAATAATCCTTGATTCTGGTTCAGAGATGTTTAAATTTTATTTATATAAAAACTTCCATATACTTTTCTTTCTTGTGCTGACTCAGTCTTTTTTAATGTAATTGTATTTACAATGTTTTGCTATGAGCCTTTTCAATGCTGAGAAAGACCTGAAACAGGGTGTCTACTGACCTGGAATTAGCCTGGAATTTAGTTTTGGGCCTAGAAATCGTGAAAAAAAGCCTGAAATTCAGGCAGAAACCTGGAAATTTTTGAAGTTATTATTTTTAAGTTAAATTTTTACTTTATTAGTGTCCACTGTGTAAATATTAGAAGAAAGACCCTTTAATAAATTGGTAAATCTAAGGCTACAGTAATTAAATGTGGTAAAAAGCCGCTCAGGGACTCAGACTTGTTAAGAATACGGGCATTGCGATCCCGAGATGTTCTGTTTTTCTCCTTATTTAATATTTCGCTCCTCTACTCTAATCATGCATGTCATGACTTCTTTTCTGAGTGGATTAATGTACTTTGGTTGTTACTTTGAATTAAGTTTTGAAATTACCTTAACTTTAATTACATATTTCCGGATGTATTTGAATTGAATTAATTTGATTTTATTATTATTAGTAGTAGTAGTAGTAGTAGTAATGGTAAAGATTACGTACTTTAAACACAAAGACATACACAAATACACATGGGTATCTTCGGTTGCCAAAACTCTCAACCATATCGATCACGTATTAGTAGATAGACGAAGACCCACCAATATAATGGACGTTAGGCCTTACAGAGGAGCGGAAGGTGACACCGACCATTAATTAGTGATCACAAAAGTAAGGGAAAAGTTATGCACTTCGAACAAAGAAAGCAAGGGATCAAAACAACTTAAATTCGAAGTTAAACGATTAAATAACCCGAGCATAAAAGCAGATTATTACCAACTCGAACTCTCAAATAGATTCGAAATCTTAACCGACTCGAGTAATAATAAAGATAATATTAATAATTAAATTGATGTAAGATGTGGGAGGCAATTCGTGATATAGTGAAGGGCCCAGCGAGGGAACGTGTAGGTGAGAAGAACCAACAAAAAAACAAACTGTGGTTTGATTATGAATGCCTTAATCTTCATGAGGAACGAAAACAAGCAAGGCAACAGTGTTTAAGTAATAAAAGCGAAGTAAACTCCAACCACTACAGTAACGTGAAACGAAACCCAACACGCGGGATCAGAAGCAAAAATCGAACATATCTGAAGCATAAGATTCGGGAAATAGAGGAAAACAGTAAGACAAATAACATACGAGATCTATACAAAGGGGTAAACTCGTAAAGAAAAGATTACCAGTCGAGGTTAAGAATAATTAGACATGAACGTGGAGATCTTCAGACGGATCCGACTAAAGTTGTCGATGTGTGGAAAAGATATTTCGACAAACTTCTTAATGTACACAACTTGGAACAAACAGGAATTTGAAATCTGTACCGCCGAACCGTGGATACCCGAACCTAGCGAGATAGAGGTTGAAATGTCGGTAAACAAAAACTGAAACATTTCAAATCATCACAAATAGACAATATTCCAGCCGAATTAATTAAAGCGGGAGGAACGGCACTAATCAAGGAACTACATAAATTGATGTGCTATATGCAGAAAGGAGAAATGGTAAACCTCAGTAATAGTACCGATTTTTAAAAAAAAACAACAAAAAACTATAAATCGGACTGTAATAATTACCGTGGAATCTCGTTACTTCCAACCTGTTACAAAATATTAAATAATATTCTGTTAACACGCTTAAGTGTATACGTAGATGAAATAATTGGAAATAACCAATGTGGATTTAGAAGAAATAGATCCACGTTGGACCAGATTTTTGTCTTGAGACAAACCTTAGAGATGAAATGGAAATGCAATGGGACTGTTTCACCAGCTATTCGTTGATAAGAAAGCAGATGATTCTATCAAAAGGTAAAGTTATACAGTATCCTGATACATTGCGGTTCTTCACTAGCAAAAATTCCTAAAAAATGATGTTGACCACTACCCGTGTAAAAGTTAGTATGGAGAGCATGGAGAGGAATGAATCCAATATGACTGCCAAAAGGAACCATTTCTAGCGTTGTGTGTAATGTTTTCGAAATCTTACATCTCGAGCTATGATTCTGATGTCAGTTTGTAGGCTTTTATTATCAAAATAATCAACAAGTAATGGTGGGCATCTGAGTAGTCCGTCTAGAGCCATGGAGAGAATATTTTAGTATGGCCGCTGGAATATGCAATTTCTAGCATACAAGCAACCACATTATGGGAAATATTTATTGAACTTAAACTAGAGACCTGTGCTGGTGTCAAATTGTAGAATTTAAGTCAGGACACATTTTTATTGACTTAAGTTTTTAATTTTACTCTAGATCTTGTTGTGAAAGCTATGAAGTGCTTTTATGTCCAATTAAAAATCCCTGTTGTCTCGTAATTTCATAATTGCAAGGACTTTGGTAAAGGAATTTATTCATTTGTGAATCAGAATTAATTCTGAGCAAAATCGCCGGGACACTTAAAGTCACAAGAGAAAAAGAAGTGTCAGTTACTTCCGTTTCATTTATGATCATCTTACGAAGTAAGAGATTATCCTATTTCTTGGGGAACAGACTAAATATTATATTGATTAAACTAAACTGTATGTTATTCAATGATAATGCAGTGAACTACAACTACATATTCCGCCAGCCATATCGGATTCTTCCTTCCCACAACTCGAGACTGACTAATCAGGTGACAGTCATCACTTATTGATGAATTTGATCGTAAAACAATACAACTTGACACCAAAATCATAGTTCTTGGTGCAATAGTTCCTATGCCTGTATACTAGAAATGGCTTATTCTGGAAGCCATGCTGCATTTTCCCCCTCCATATGCCAAGAGTGGCTACCATCATTTGATAATTTTGCTAATGAAACCTTACAATTAAGCACCAACGCCATCACTCTAGGTGTAAACATTCCAAAGATATGGTCACTTATATACTAGAAATCGCATGTTTCGGCAGTCATATTGGATTCCACTCTCCCCATGGCCACATATCCAGATTGCCACCATCACTTTTCCTAACACTTGCCTCTTAACCTTTACCATTGACACTATTCACAATATTGTTTCATCAAAGGCACATGCCAGGGACATAAGCACTAACACTATATCCTGGCCTGTGCCAAAAATATTTTACAGTCGTAAATAAAATTTAAAAAATGCTCACCTTCCCATGGGTGTCCCGTTACGGAACTTTGCTATTAGGTAATTCCATGTGAATTCAACACACCACTCAAGCCGACCCTCTCCGATTTCGTTCAAATTTGGTGAATTCAATGATCCTGACAAGAGATGGAAAACTACCAATTTGCAAACGTATATGACAATTGTGAGGAAAGATTCAGATCTGCAAAGTTTGGAAATTGTGTGAAATTTAATCACGTTTTTCTCTAGATAAATGACTATAATTCTGGTTCTAATTCATATACAGCAATACAACTTATATCATTGAAAAGCTAATGAGTAGAACTTTAAATTGATATGCAACATGTCTTTCAAGTTCAAGGTAAAACCTGACCGTGTCCTTTCAACTTGATCTTTGATCTTGAATATCTTAAAAATCACGTTTGAAGAAATATCATTTCATTGCTCCAACATATTTCATTATGCAGTCTCCTCTATTCTCCAGTCGTGTCCTCCCGTTTCGGCCCGTATATCTTTCTCAAGACCTTAATTTCAAACACTCGTAATATATGTTCATCTGCCGTAAAACATTACCGGCAGAATAACGGTTCTATATATTTTCAATTTCAGCTTTCTTGATATTAATCGAGAGGTTAAGAGTTTCTGGACTGGAAAAAATATGCGTTGACCGATACTAAACGGCTTTTTATTTCTTCCGTTACCTCGTTCTTGCTTGTTATATAAGCTTCTAAGTATTTAAATTTGTGTGCTTTCTCCATGTTCTCATTTTTAATTGTTATATATCTATTGCCGTTATTCCCTGCGTTTCGGTTTGTTATCATGTATTTCTCTATGTTTACCTGTAGACCTATCTCCTCACAAGCTTCTACTAAGACATTGGTGTTACTTTGTAGTGCCTCTATATCATTCCCTATTAAATCTACATCATCCGCGTTCACGAACAGTTGATTCAAGCCATTCCCGTTAGTCCCTTTTTGTCCTCTTTTATTTTTAAAATCGTATATTCTAACGCAAAGTTAAGAGGGCTCCAACCCCCACATTTTTTACTTTTTTCAAAATATTAAAAAAAACTAAGAGCACAGTCAAAAATGTAAGAACATAGCGTACTAGAACTTACAAATTACTATGAAATATAATGGACAGCGATCTCAAAATCTTGTCCATTGATTAGTACTGAGACTTTAATTAAATAATGACGTCATAATCTTTGAAAACGTACCACTTATCAATGGACAAGACCTCGAGATCGCTGTCCATTGTATTTCATAGTAATTTGTAAGCTCTAGTGCGCTATGTTCTTACATTTTTGATAGGCTCTTAGTTTTTGAAATATTTTGAAAAATGTTTTAAAAGGGATGTTGGAGCGAGGAGCCCTCTTAAACAGTAATGGTGACTGACAAAGCATCACTTTATTTCAATCCGTTGCGCAACTCGAAACTATCTGACATATTATTACCTACCCGTACTGTACTTGTGGGGGGTCTCTAAAACACTTCCTCACTAGTCAAACCACGTGTTTTTTTTTTCTTTCTTTGTTTTTTTCAGAATTTGAAATCATACCTGGATACTGTATAACTTTTCCCTTTTGATAAAATCATAGTTTCCTTAAAATCAGTGAATAGCTGCTGAACAATCTCATTATATTCCCACTTCTTCTCCAAAATCTGTCTCAAGGCGAAAATCTGGTCCAACGAGGATCTATTTCTTCTAAATCCACATTGGTGATCTCCAATTATTTTATTTACGTATACGCTTAGGGGGGTTAGCAGTATATTACTCAATACTTCGTAACGTTGGGAATAACGAGATTCCGCGGTTATTATTACAGTCCGATTTTATTTATATATATATATATATATAAACCGGAATTATTAAGGTTTTTCATTCCTTTGCAAGCTCCTCTGTTCCCATTGCAACTCCTTGATTAGTGCCGTTCCTCCAGCTTTAATTAATTTGGTTGGAATATTGCCTGTTTACGGTGACTTGAAAATTTTAAATTTCTTTATCACATTTCGACCTCGGTCTCGCTAGGTTAGGGTATCGACGGTTCTGCTGTATAGATTTCATTCATTCCTCTGTTTACTATCCGTTATATACATTAAGAAGTTTGTTGAAGTAACTTTTCCACACATCGATAATTTTAGTCGGATCCGCCTGAAGATCTCCGCGTTCATTTCTAATCAGCCCTAACCTC
>JAGDQP010001227.1:7933-33990 GCA_022664845.1 Lepisma saccharinum | reverse complement strand
TATTGTCTTTTTGTTACTAATTTTACTACATCACTACGTTATACGCCTATATATTACGTTAGAATACATTTAGGTGTATAGGCCAATATAAAATGTATTATGCTGTGTCATACAATATTTTTGTATTATTTTTTTGTTATTAAATGAACATAGTGCATCTTATCATTCAAATTAGCGAAGCTAAACAAAATGTAGGCCTATGCCTAATTACACAAGGAAAACTATTAAAAATTATTATTAATCCTGTTGAAATAGCTAGATACAATAAGAAATAATAGAACATAAAAAGGGAAATTGCATAGGCAGGGCAGTTCCAATTAAACAAAAGCTAGCCTATATGATAGATCAAATGAGGAAAGGTGCATCATGTTCAAGTGCAAAAATCGTTCTCACTCATCTTCCTCCCTGCAACCATGGCACATGAAATCAGGTTCATAACGCAGAAGACCCTGACAAAGTTCATGAAACCAATCCAAACAATGAAGACACGCAGGCAAATGACAATGAATCCTTTTCACGCCTGCTTTGTCGTCATTAAAACGTTTTTCACAAGACAGATGTTGCTGTCGTTTGCTTTGATCCTAATAGGTTCAGGATTAGGAATAGATTTTATTCCAGATGTTCCTTGCTGAGACACTTCCACTGCTTTTGAACCATCACCAAACATGAGCGCCTTGTGGGCAACTGTCTTCCTCTATGGATTTGGGTAGTGGTAACGGCTCTGGTGTGTCGATGACATGCATATGAGCAGCAGACTGCTTGAACGTGCTTTCAGGAAGAACATGTTTTTTTTCAGTGGATAAATTCCAGTTTTTCTGAAACCACTTGTAATGTTCTTCATTGTTACACTGTCTTGCATCACTTTGCCAAAGAGGGGCATAAAATCTTTCCTTGTTGGTTTGTAACCACACGATTTCAGTAGATCTTTCACCATTTTCCTCCAGAGAGACTTCATTGGACCAAAAACACTAACATCTAGTGGTTGCAGAATGCGTGTGGTGAACTTCGGCGAATTGCAAAGCCTGTGGGAATAATTTTTTTAGACTACGCTCTAATTCATAAAAAAAAAACTTTTTTCAGTATTACGAATATGAACATTTTTCAATTGCCCCCCCCCCCCTTATCAGTAGGTTGGTTATTCTATCGTGTCATAGTAATAACCGTAAACACATATAGCTGTGAGTGTAAGATCTGCACTACAAATATTCATACTTTTTTAAGGTCCGACATAGTGAGCATTGCATGGTTACCAACAGGTTTACCCAGAATATCCCCCTCCCCTCTTCGTCCAGTGCAACTCTGAAATGCCATAGAAAAAGTTTTAAAAGCTTACAACGGTTTCTAGAGTTTAAATTTCCAGACAAAAGATTTAACAATAGAGTATGTTAAATTTGACAACGTTGCACACAAACGTGTTGTTACAAACTAATCTCCCTGACTTTGTCTTCTCGTGTACTGGAGCTAAGAAAACCTTTACCGAAATTAAGCCTATAATGGGCTTTGAATGATGGCTACAGATATGATGAATATACCCTTATATTACTTGTCATTTCCTCTCTACATTTACATATGCATGCTGTAATATAATCAAAATCTATGCTACAAATACCTGGTGAAAGAAGGAGCTGCACTCGATGTCCTTGAATGTTACGAAAAACATACGACTCTTTCTATCTCCTCTAGTTTCTTACAAATTCTTCAGATGACAGAGCAGAAAAAAAAAGCTTCATATAAAAGAGTATCTACCATCTATTATCAATGAGTCGAAATACTCCCACATCCTTTCCTAACTTCGTTCTACTTTATTGTTCAAGTTAGTGCGAAATTGGGGATACTGCGAAATAAGGCATACTTACCCTACATGTTTTGTTGCTACGTATTTCCAGAGTTATCTTTTTCCATCTTGAATTTTACTTTTCAACTTTAAAACAAATTTATTTATTCAGTCAGTCTTCTTCTTCAGAAGTCAGCGCAGTAGTTTGTTTTAAATAGTATGGGATAGACTACACGCTTCAACCTATTTGTAAACATTTGAATGTATCGATTTTATAGTGAGATGGAACTCCACACACTAATTATTCGCAACTTAAATCTTTCAATTGTTACTTCTCAGTTTTCTCCTTCATTCCTCAATTTCATATAACACTTAATTCCTATGACATAATTTATAAGACTGTTTTATTGTTTTCCATCGGAGAGTAAAGATCCTTCGCTGTGGATTAGTTCTGAGTCTTTCCGTTTTTGAAACAAGCGTTTTCATTTGTTCGAAACATGTGTAAATAAATTGGTCTCAAAGCACACGGAGTTAGATTTTCTAAACGTAGAAACGGTGTTACTAGTTGTAGGAGCATAAACGAAGTACTCTTCTGCTCTAGTACTGAATAGAAATATAATTAAATTTATACAATTTTATTCAGATGACAGCGGTTTTTCGTGATGCGGCAACAAACAACATATCTTCATTAATACTTATACGTATTTTTTGTGTAATTTTTATATTTTGTTACTATTCCGTTATGTGCATTTCTGTCATTCTGCGTCGCCACCGATTTCTCAATACCCGACAAAGCGCGAAGTATGCTGCCTGTAAAAACGATAAAATGCGAAACTCAAAATCGAATCGCAAAATTTCAATTTTAAAGCACAAAAACTCTGGATTGTGTTATACCTCAAAGTTAGCTGCAGGTTCTAACTTCTTTTATGGCTCGCAAGTTGATCGCCACAGTAACAAATATTCGCTATTGCATTCTATCCTAGGCAAGATAAAGCCAGTTTTCATCGTGAACACCTGGGTCTCGAAGATCCCTTCTATTATAGTCATCCCAATGATGTCTTGCTGTTCCCAACGGTCTCTTTCCCTCCGGCTTACCAACCACGATGGAATATAATTTGTTTTTTCCCATCCGATGTACGTGGCCTAGCTATTTTAGCCGTTGTGTTTTTATTATTCTTATAATATCGTGTGAATCATACAGTCTGTGAAGTTCTTCGTTATGTAGTCTTCATTGTCCCGTTTCGGCCCGTTAACTTTCTCAAAACTTTATTTTCAAACACGTTATTTATTTCCATCTGCTAGGGTCGTACTCGAATTTTCGCAACCGTAAAGTATTACCGGCAGGATAACTGTTCTTGTATACTTTCAATATCAGCTTTCTTGATATGAATTGCGCGAGGTTAGGAATGTCTTGAGATAGTAGAGGCATGCATTGTCAGATGCTAAGCGACTTTTAATTTCTTCCGTGATCTCGTTCTTGCTTGTTACATATGCTCCAAAATATTTAAATTTGTGTACTTTCACTGTGATCTCATTCTTAATTATTATGTATTTATTTCATTCATTTTCTATGTTTCGGCTTATTACTATTTCTTATGTTTTCTCTACGTTCACCTGTTGACCCTTGCAAGCTTCTACTAAGGCGTTGGTGTTACTTTGTAGTCCATCTATATAATCTCTTATAAATCTGCATCATCTGTGTATACCAACAGTTAGCTCAAACCATTTAAGGTTAGCCCGTTTTCTCCTCTGATTTTCGTTTCTGAGATTGAAAAAAATTCAATCTGCAAGAACTAGCCTGTCATACCTAAAAACGGAAGATTGGGGTAACCCATGGAGCCACGGCCGCTCGGTGAATAATGTTTAATGAAAAGAAGTCAAAATAAGGACCACAAACTGTTTCCGTATTACAGCTATATTACGCATTAGTTGCTGTATTCTTCCCAAAACGTATATATATAAATGAAATCAGGAAACGTTAACCTTGTTTAAAGGAGAATGCAACATTCTTACACAAGTTAACTTCTTGTTGACATTCCGCACACCGTCTCTATCTTTATGAGTCACAGTCCCTGCTGCATGTAAAGGCAAGATCTTTCCATCGACATAGTTACGAACTGTCATAATTGTTCTTTGTCATTGAATTTTATAAATATGTCTTTATTCATTTTAACTTATTCGTGGTTCTTTCGATAGATCCTGTGTTCATTATAGTAATTTTAAAGCTTGTTCATAAATAGTTTCTGTTTCATCGGTCAAATACTCAATAAACTTGATTGGTGAGAGAATTTTATTTTCACTGCTGTAGATATTTATGAGTTAATTTTATAGGGTTGACCAATTGAAATTGCTCACTTGCAGCTGTTAAAATTGCGTGCCTTGTTTGCAAAAAAAAGTAATTCGATTTTTTTTGTATTTTGCATCGTCCAATTCAACGACAAAAAAAAAAAAACTTCTAAATAAATTATTCGAATTATAGGCCTACAGGGTTCACACACAATAAACACCTTCCCGCCAAAAGCACATTCCACTGATTATATTTATCACCGCAAAATCATGTGCACACGCCATGAATGATGGATTATCCACGTGCTCACTTCTGCAGAATCTAAGCTGGAATCATGTGCCGCGGTGGCTCAGTGGTAGAGCGTTCACCTCTGGTGTGTGTGGTCCTCGGTTTGATCCCGGTCGTGTCTTATGGGCTTTGTGATGGACAATCACCATTTGCGTGGGTTTCTCGGGGTTGTGTTTCCTTCCACTCCATTCGGCCTGAGCCAAAGTTCCTTAAAGGCCTTAAATACAATTCAATTCTAGCTAGAACCAAAATTGCTGGGGAAAAGCTAGGTACGAGAGCTAATTGAAAAGCAATGAGACTGTTTTTCTGCATATTCTAAGAAGTGGGCGTCTCAGCGCTCTGCTAATTTGTGTGAAGCCAGAACATCGACCTGTCTGATTCTGAAATTGGATTGTAGTAGTCTTCATAGTTGGGCTACAGCGATTGCAAGAAATTCGTACGTTTTTATCATGGCGGATGAGGTAGTCGTGTCTATGAAAGTACGCCAGATTTTTGCATTTGAGTTTGTGTAAAACTAGGAAAGAGTGATGGTCAAAAAACTGGAAATCAAGTAAGCATTCGGTGAATGAAACACTTAACCATGCGACAATATTTCGTCGGTGGGAGCACTTCAAAAAGAGTAACGCGAATGAATGACGAAGCATGTTCAGGGAGGCTTTCTACCGCAGTTATTGATGATGTCAACATTGACAAGACCTCGGAGTGGCCAAGCGCGCTCACTTTATGTGCCCGTGGTCATCCATTCCCGACTGGATCCATTGAACGCAGTGGTTCAGATCTCACTTTAACAAGAGGGCCACGGTGGATCAGTTGATAAAGCGCTCACCTATGGTGCTAGGGGTCGTCAGATCGATTCCATGTGGGCTTTGTGGTGGACAAACACCGTGTGCGTGGGTTTTCTCGGGCTGCTCGCGTTTCCTCCCACTTCCTTCATTCCACCAATTCATCCCATCATCATCATCCATACGGCCTGGGCCATAGTTGCCTAAAGGCCTTAAAATAAAATCCAAATTCTCTCTCTAACAAAAACGGTAACTTAGAAACTTGTTTAGGACTTTAGTAACAATTCAACATTGTCAATCCCCAGTTATTCCCCAGGCTTCATGTGGGGATTTCACACAAGGATGCCTATTCGCGAACTTTTGGCTTCACATGGCGTCTCGTATGAACGGATGCAACATGTTGTGAGAGAAGCTGTAAATCTGTCGCGTCTTTACCACGGGTACCGAAAAATAGTGTCGCTGAAAATAGATGCAACTGTTTTTGCTTAAAGATTGCTTCTAATATGTTCGAGTTAAGCCATAGCATGATTATTTATTGTCAAGTGTACTTTATACACTGCTCGCTATGACAAATGAAACGCCAATATGAGAAGACTGCAACCCCAAATTTGGCAGATAGATACCGTAAGGTACAAGTGATTAAACTTGCCACTCTGTGCTATGCGTGGCAACAGCGAAACAGAACTGCCGAAAGTCAGTAGCCTGTGGGCCCACCATGGGCGTTCAGAACGCCTGCGACGCGGCGAGGCATAGAGAGAATGAGCTCTCAGATATCCTCCTGGAATATGGCAAGCCATGCGCCTTCGACACGATGCCACAGTTCATCAACTGTAGCTGGGGGAGGTCGCTGGCCTGAGAGGCGTTGTGCAATAATGGACCAGATGTTTACAATCGGCGATAGATCAGGTGAACGCGGCGGCCAAGCAAGCAGGGGAACATTGTGTCCGGCCAGGAAGGCTAGGATATCACGTGTCACATACGGGCGCGCGTTATCCTGCTGGAATGTGATCCTCGGCAGGGCCTGCACTAAAGGGACCACAACCGCGTCCAACACATTGTCGAAGTATCGTTGACTGGTCACATGTACGTCAATGCGTAGGAGACACGAATGGACACGGAATCCAATGGCACCCAATGCCGGACCGACGTGGCGATGAAAATGCAGACGTTGCCCAGCCTGGTGCCATGGTACCGCCAGATACGGATGCAGACAGAAGCGAGGATGTCCTGGTATTCGGCTCTCCCATGTGCTACACCATTGTAGTCACTCATACGTACGTTGTACAGCCAGCAGAAGCCGTAGCAGTGAACGCCGTGCAAATATGCCCCGCTCTGCCAGATGATGTAGAACTTCGTGGGAACACTGGGCACTCTGCAACATCTGCCAGTGTGTACGCCAGTTTTCGGGATGTGGTTCGATCCGCTAGAGCCATAAGCAGAAACCGTTTGTCCTCGCGGCCCGTGGTATGATGCGGTCATTGGGAACCTGCATTTCGTTGCGCAGTGCCTTCATGGAGACATCGAGTCCATATACGCTGTACTGCGAACGCAGTCCGTACAGTATGGTCAACAATATCGCGGAAGCATAAACCGCACTCGCGATATGCCGCATTCGAGGACAAGGCGTTTTTCGACCATATATATATATATATATATATATACACATCACACCAACAGTCCTCTACCATTGCACTGTGAATCTCTGACCTGCCTCTAATTGCTGTTCTTAGATGGCATACCGGCGCCACGAAGATTCCGTTCTAATCAGTCGTTTACCTTTCCATACTCTACATATTCAGCAAATTGTGCATTAATCCGATGTCTCCTTTGTGGTGGTGCATTTTTAATGGCAAGCAGTGTAATTCACTAAGAATGATTTCCGACATCACTATTGTTGCAATAAACATACTTCGGTTTTCGTATTTTAAATTTCTTTAGATAGGTCTGTAAACTCGCGAGAAACTTGTCAGGCAACAATTCGAGTGCTTAGAGCGCAAAGGTTTTTTGTCCAAATTCAGTTTTTGCATTATATGTAATGTTCAGTACCTACTCTTTCAATTGGTGCTAAGAAAGAACAGAAATTGCACACAACTAGCCAGAAACTGAGAGTCCAATTTTGTTCCAATATAGATTTTCCTATAAGAGCTGAACTTTGCTTTTGCTCTCCTGTTTTTATTATTATGCTTTGAGTTAATTTTCTGTGTATACATTTTTGTGTTATTAGATGAATTAGTAGATCATACAATAAATTGGACACCATTGTTAAAATAATTTGGATTACATCGTTTTTAAAGAATGAAAAGCCAGATTACATGGATGTACTGAAACTTAAATTAAGGTCTATTTTGCAATAAAACTTATCCAATTGATTTTTCAATGCTGCTTTATTCGGCTTGTATGGGATTACAAGTGACTACTTTGGCACATTACATTTTTACATACAGTTTCAAGAGTTATCACAGTGTAGCTACAAAGCTTTTAAAGAAACCAGGAATAAATATTACAAAACTTCCAACATGCTGTATATCAATGAATTTATAATTCATAACTGCTGTTACTAACGCAGTAAGCTAAAGTTTCAAGTGAAATATTCAATGCTATCTTATCGAACTTTCTATTCTGAAATTTATCAATTAAACTATGATTACGAGTTACACGTAATTGACGATGTGTAAAGGTGTTCGAATATTCGTGTTACTTACAAAGTGGTAGTAAGTGGTGAGATAGTTTCACATAAATATTGATTTTTAATACAAAATACTTCAAATTCATTTTCAGCATGATGAACTACATATTGTTATTTCATTTACTCAAAATATTTGTTTTTTTGTAAATTCAATTGAGTCTTCGCGATGCTATTCTAATGTTCTTCTTTGTAAACCAGTAAAGAATTGTTGTACTTAATATTAATTTATGTATAGGAAAATACGTTGAAGAATATAAGAAAAATACAATGTATATGATAAAGATGTATGAAAGATATAATGTCACATTATTTTCGAATTACTTTTCAGAAATGCTATAGTACATTTTTATGAAGTAGTGTGTTTTTAATATATGTAACAGCCAAGGTAATAAACACAATCAAATTATCTAAGCATAGCTAAGAAAAAAAAAACCTAATACTCTGAATCGAATAAATGTTTCGTCTGATAGTTTTGATGTCTTTATTATCGAAACATAAATGCAAGTTTCTAATTTCCAACTAGAAGCATTCTCAAGATGCATTAAAATACTGAACAGCAAAATGCTTCATGTACGTTGCAATTAATAAATTGAAAAATTTTATTACAGTTTGCATGGTCCTGTTTTTCCGCAAATCAGAAAAAATTAGGGTTCCTTTGCTATGAAGTTAATTAATAATTATGTCTGTGTGCTCTTTAAATTCTGATGTATCTTCTGATAGTCTTGAGAAGAATTAAGAGCTTTAAAGTTTGGTTTAACTTCAGTCAAGTTCTGTTCGAATATTATATGTGGTACATTCATGAAACTTTCCTGGTTTACAAAGAAATGGCACCAAACAACATCGGAATGTCTGACAACTATGATCTCTTAGGCCTGTTTCTCTTAAATCGTATCTAGATAAGTTTTGTATTTTTCATTATTAAAAATGATGAAATTCTTAAGTTGTGATTCATTGACCAGAAAATAGATGCTATTTACGTATGTGCTTAAATTACATTTTGTTTGTAGTTGGTTTAGTGATTAATAATGTATTTACAAACGTTTGCTACGTTATATTCCAATCGAGACCAGTATTTGTCGTCATAAGGTACTAAAAATCAAGGACTATTTTTTTTAATATCTGAAAATGTAGATGTAACGTAACTGACTAATTTGCATTTACGGCTATAATGGAAAGTTGGATTTTGTTCCAGAATAAATGTGTGTATCGTGCTTGTATACTTAAAAATGTTTAAGTTTCTTTAGTAAACTCTGCTGTAAATTGAAACTACGGCACGTACGTAAGAAAATTACCAATAAATTGCAAATACAAGCAATAGTTTTAATAGATTACTTATTTCACTTAAAAAAATATTTTTTTCCCGGGAGCTACCTGTAAATATATTTAAGTACTGATTTGTTTTGTCTTTGTAGTTCCAATATGTGGTGAGGGCTTACGATGTGTGCTATAATATAAAAGAAGCGAGTTATGTTTCAGTGCTTTCATAGTATAGCCACTTCCTCAGAGTACAATAGAACATTAATCACTTAGCAGAAAGAGGAAGAATAGTATAGAAACGAAATAGAAATGGAAAGTTAAAGAAAACACACTAATTCTTTACGCTGGAACCATGTTTTGTGTAAGAATTGACTAAGTTGCTAGATAAGCATGTGGGAAAGATTTCTTGAGGACGTACGATATTGCTGTGATGTGCGAACTTAGGTTTTGGTGATCAAGTTTGAGAAAATTGTAAATTGTTCCCATTTTGTTTAGTATATGTTGGTGCATAAAATGCTAAAATTTTAGGTGTAATGTTAATAAAAAGTTATGAAGGAATTGTTTTAATTTCATATTTTAAATCGTGCCTAAATATGTCCTAATTCTTATTTAATAGTATATTGAGGAAACGCCCACGAATCTTAGACTGTTTTTCCTTGATATGCTATTAAAAAAGGATTAGGGCAGAATTTCAAACACTATTCAAAAATTTAATATATCCTCATAATTTTTATTATCATTGTAGCTGAAATTCTAAAATTTTAGACGGTAACATATATTGGACAAAATGGGCACAATTCCAATTGTCTAAAAGTTACCACTTTAAACCACGTAAAAACTAGGTTCACGGTTCTAAGCAACGTCATCATTCACCCTGGAATTTTTGCACATACTTCTCTGGCAAGTTTGTCATTTTTATAAAGATAGTTCCGACGTAAAAGAATATTGTGTTTTCCATAACTTTCCACCTTCCTTCACGTTTGTATATATTTGATTTCCTTTATCTGTTTTATGCTAAGCGTATAATGTTTTATTAAGTTCTGAAGAAGTTGTTATAGTATAAAGCAGCGAAACACGTTTGATGCATATCGTAAATAAATCGATAAGTCCTGTAAGGATAATTCAGTTAGTCAATCTGCTTATGACAGTTAGGACGTAGGAGAAAAAGCGTAATTTGAAGAAACAAATCAGGTAATATAATTAAAATCAGTTCTTTGGCTTTGTACTTGGATTTTCAATGGTATATTTCAAATAGACTACCAGTCCCGAGATTGGAATCAGAATATGTTTTGTCCTTTAAATTTTTTACGAACTTCGTTATGCCTAGCTAAAATTCATATTAAGGGAATATAGGATCTTGAGACAAATGTGCCTTTATTTGATTTGTGTATCTGTTTCTCCCTATGGGTGTTTTGTTTGTTTTTGTAAATGGAACAACACAAATCAAGTGATAACGAGGATGTTGAAGACAGTTAAGTTCATAGTTGTTAGACTATTGTTTTATAAAAATATTTTATCTTGTGATAACAAATACTTTACAGATAATTGTGTCCCTATACCATGTTTTTGTTGAAGTTATACAACAAAGATGTTACTGATAACAAACTACCGTGATATGTAGTTACTAAGACAGAGGTACATTTCACTACATATAGAACAGTCAGAAGAAGAAGAAGTGCAACTATGTAAGCTGTAGGATGTGGATAAACACACTACTTATTCAGAAATCGTTGTATCCAGTGATTTTCTCTTACTAGGTTACTCAATATGCAGCTGCTTGTTTCCTGTTTGAGTAAAGGAGGAACATTGCCATTCCACCGACGCAAGTACTTGTCAGGAATTTACTGACTGGAACCCTGTGGAAGAATAAATGTATGTATAATTTAAAGGTGAAATTTATTATGTTTACATTGGACCAATCTTCACCAAACTATGTATCTGTTCGGTTGTGGAAGTAACAGAAACATATTAAAATATTAATCTGAATTCCGTTTCCATAGTAACGAGACAAACTGAAATTCATACAGATTCCAACGAACCTTGGCATCATGAAGAGAGGACTACCCTCAAAACCATGTAATTACTTTTTCCATAACAACGATACTTGATTACTTAACACATATTCGTATATCGTGTGCGAGCAGTTTAACTGATTGCAGCCAAATTTGACGTAATATTAGAGCATACTATTAATGGTTAACCCATATAACTCTCAAGGTTTCAGGCATTTTAAAATACGGTAGTAGGTGTAGGAGTAGTGCTGCAGTATCAGTGGTAATAGAAGTGGTAGTAGTAGTAGCAGTAGAAGTTGTGGTAAAAGTAGTAATAGTTGTAGTAGAAATAGTAATAAGAAAATCTTCATTAACTTTCTATATCTTCCCTGAGAACGCTGCTTATTTCGCTATAAAGTGAAATAAATGAATAAAGACATTGTATTACGCATGAAGGGCCGTTATATCAAATCAAGCTCACCTAAATAACTGCTCTCGGCAACGCAGTAGTAAAATATACGAAACTTTTCCATACCCCACCGGTGGTGGCGTCACACGTTGCCAAAGGTTAATATAAAATTAAATATGTGTTTTTAATTGTAAATTGTGTTGTTTAGGTATCTATGTACAAAAGATATGTGAAAATGTGAGAATTTATGTTAATTATGGTAATATTAATCCACTCTTGCATCTTGCCACTCCCAACACTAGCGAACTTTGTGTTCAGCTGTTCTGTGAATATTGCCAGAACATCAAGGAAAACCGTATTATGAAAATATTACTATTTTTTCGTCTCTAGTGGAAAGTGTATGAACTACAGAATTTTGTGCTTTCGTTAATAAATTACTAATTGTAATATATTTTTTAAATTATTTACTAGATGCGTGTATTAATGGCTGGTGTATGTAATGTTATTGTTTACGTACTCCAAGCATTTAATCGATGAAAGGATGCAAGACTTGTATGTTTCCCCTTGTCGGTTTTAATTCCGACCCATTTTGAATTATGAATATCCTTTCCAAGTTAATGGTGGCATTATGAAGTCTGTTTTGAAGGCCTGCTCCATAATTCAAAGTAGGCCAGCATTAACATCGACAGGAGAAACTTAAATAAGATTGAACCCCTTCGTCGTTGAAATACTTGGGGTACGCAAACAATGGCATTCCTTATACAACCCTTAAGACACTCACCCAATAATAGGTCAATTAAACATACATTTTTCTTTCTTTTTTTTTTCTTTTTTTAAATATTACGATTCGTACATTTATTCACGATAACATGCATATTCTTAAGTTCCAGCACTTTCGACTAGACATGTCCAAAACAAAAGGACTCATTCAGTAATATTTTCATAAAATACGGTTTTCGACATTCGGGCAACATTCACAAAACAGTTGAATACAAAATTGCAAAGGTCATTAGTGTCGGTTCTTATATTTTCACATATTTTCTAATACATACATAGTAAAGAACATAATTTACAATTAGAAGCGAATTTCATTAACTTTTGTCAACGCATGATGACGCTGATGGTTGGGTATCGAAAATATTTGCATATTTGACTACTGCATTTCCGAGGGCAGATAATTAGGTGAGTTTGATTTTTAATAAATGACGTATATTACATCCAACGTATTACATATAATCTAGTAAAACACTTACGTGAATCCTCAACTATATTACTTTCTTATTCGTTGTATCTTGTACATACGTAGCACAGATTCAGAGTAAATTCAGTGAATAAACTTCAGTTTAGACTCTGCAATATTCCATTTATGCTGCTCGACAATGATTTGAACGTAGTTACCACTACTTCCGTGAACACCTAACTAAGATTCACTTGTCGGTACATTAGATATCCCTTGGATTCCTAGTCAGTATTTAATGTTGACTTCATATTCAATCTACTCACAGGAGAACAACTTTCCAACAATATTGGCAACTCACAGTTCTTACAGATCCATTTTTATTTACGATATAACATAACAACTGACGTTTCACGATTTTTTAAATTTGAAATTAATTTTTAAGAGCTTTAGGCAACTTTGGCTCAGGCTGCCATTTCGCGATATTGAAATACTTTTCGCTTCTTGGGAGTAGTGAAGGAAAGGTAGACAATATGTATAGAAGAAATAAAAGAAAAAGAAAAAAGAAAAAACAAGAGTATTTCTCTACACTTTTAATAGTAACCATTTTAGTGTTTTGATAATGTCAATGTGGCCAGATGAGTAAAAGTGTAAAGTTCCTTTCCATTGTCATCATTTTTGATGAGTTCTTGTGACGTATTTTTATATATAATGAACGTAATATAGGAAAAACCTTGGTGAAGATGTTAATAAATTATACTTTTATGGATTACTTATTTGATTTTGCTGAAACATGTGTATTAATTTTCTCTTTAACAGTTTTCCGAAGAATGTCAGCATTTGTGAAGAATACCTCTCCGCATATTATTACTTGTTTTCTAGGTATTACGTAGTATTTCTTTGCTGATCTGTCTGTCTATATAATTAGGCTTCATACATAATGCCTGAAAATTTATGAAATCTTTCTTACATTGGGTTCATTATGCAAACACAATACAATGCAAGAGCATATACATTATAGTCAGTTTCATAATATTCTCCATGTACATCACAAAGCCTATCATTGAATAATAACTTTATTTACGCCGAATAGCAAATTTACCCACTTTCTTATCTGGTCACACTGAACTTTTTAAAACATTAAAATTGTTAAGATGTAAAGTGTAGTGTAATACTCGTATGTTTTTCTTCTTTATATAATGTGCATCTTTCCTCTTCAATAAAGTGTCTAATACTTTAAATAGTCTGAAGAAGCGAAAAATACACAAATATCGTGAAACATTAGTTATTAAGCGAATATGAACAATTAGGTGCACACCACTGCTGAGAATACAAAGAAGACACTAACCGTAAGTGGACATATTAATGGATATGGTTTGACTTGAAAGGGTAACCCTAATATGTCTGCTCGAACATGCTTCTTTGTTGCTTTTCGTTTCTTCGATAAGACAGCAACATGTTCTTCACTTGCAATCTACAGCTCATAATGGAATGTATGTAGGACTGGGCTCCGTATACCTACCAAAACTTTTGGATGTGCAAAACACATATACAGGATGAACTCTGAAGAAAATTTGATATTAAAAGCGTAGGTGCCAGAAGGCTTATAAATAAAATTTAATTTTAATAGAAAATTAGTAAGTATCCCAAAATGTGTTACAAATGAAAAAGAAAAATATATTTAAACTCTCTTATTAATAGACTGCAATAGATTAAGTTCTTATTGTCGTTAATTGCACCTTCAATATTTTAATATCTCTCAATAACTGGTTTCACATATAAAATAGACCAGTGCTTACCTGAATGTCTGCATTGGAGGCGAGTCAGAGAAATCGAAGTTGGTAAGTTTTGAAATATGCTCAGGTACTATAGCGCGTTGTGTATCCTGAAAAGTAAATAAATGCTACTTATAAACTTATATCATAAAGCAGTGGCTGCGATTACCTGGTAGAAGTGGCAGGGGATTGGACAGGTTGAAAAGGCGGAATTGCATAACTAACAGGAAATCCGCAGTATAGTACAAATGGGTAACATCAGTGTGAAATAACTGCTAATACAGTACTTAACTATATAAATCGTAAAAGGTAGGGTGCTACAAGGTAATTTATTTGCTACGAGCATATCTTATTCAAAAAAAAATCTTACTTTCCTGCTAATCGAAAAATGTTCATTGCCCATATCGTGAAAGTCATGTGACGTAGTATTCGCCTTTAATTTTATTGAATTCTGTTCGTAGTTTTTAATGACATAACGGAAGCAGTACTGCCAGTAACCTTACAAGGTAGGGTCATAGCGGTTGCCGTGCGAATCCGATGCAGACGTAATCCATCTGATATACATGATGAGATACGTATATCACTAAAATTAAAGGCGCTATGGACCATGGGGAGAGGACCTAAGGGTCCCGGAACTTTGAATTTCATAATGGGCAGTATTCAAGTTTAAATGGAATACCTGTAAAATGGTTAAAGCAATTGTAATAAAACTTTCACATCATAATACTGACCAGAAGTAGTAACTAAAAACTATAAACAGCATTGCAATCTGTGAAGCAGCATCGCCAACTCACAAGAAAACTTATTTTCTGTAAATAGCACTATATGTCAATAAAATATAAAAATAAAAATTAATAGTAACAAAAAACAAAATAGTGAAATTTAGCGGCAGAGTGTTGCAAACTTTAGGAGATACACATGCTGGAAATTTCCAACCTATAAAAGACGTGCGTTGGTTCCCCTTCTTTAGATCCGGTAACTATAAACAATGTACTCGAATACAGAAAGAATTATTTTTAGTCATACCAGGCAAAGGCCGGGCTTCTACGTACTAGGTCCAGGCCGACTACCTTCCAACATCCTCTCCCCCACCTTATCACGGCCTCAGCCTGAGATGCCTAAAGATCGTAAATAAAATTCAATCCACTGAATAGAATGAATGATTTGTGTGTAGTGGTAACTAACTGTTCAATAAATTGGATATTTCTAAAATTTACTTTGCGTCTTACATTAAATAAATATTGCTATTCCATGCTACAGCAAGATTAAAAGATTTAACGACCTGAGCCTCAGTTGCTTAAAGACCAGCGGCGGACGGTTCATATGTTTGCCCGTTTGTACAAACTACCTTCTAATATTTTGATAATTAAAATGAGCCGAAAACCACCTTGCTTTATATTCTTATTTTTCAACACACTGAACGCTCACTTAATCATTAGACCCAAACCAAAAGACACACACAGAGAGAGAAAGAGTGAGAGTGTGTGTATGTACTGTGTGGTTCCATCCTTCTCAGGCAGCAGCAGCTCGCTTGCTTTCAGCTTCGTTTCCTTCAGGTTGCCAACTGAGAACGCTGAGAAGGAATTTTTGGGCATCTCATGGGGTGAAGACAGTGCAGAAGGCTACGGGGAAGATCGTTGCCTCATAAGACTCTATATGTTAGCACATTTTGGGCAAACGAAGTGTCGCTGCTTTGCACTAGATAGGCGGGTGCTCTTCGCCCTTGTAGAATTCCCTCATCTCGCCATGTAGACAATTTCCACTACCTGCTTCAGGAATAATTTCTCGCAACTATTTTCTTCTCTGGCGGTCAATTGAAAGGCAGCCATTTTAAATGAAAGAGTATTTCAAGTTGGAAAGTCTAGGATAAAAAATATCTGCTCGAAAGTGCTTCTTAGAATTATTTCTCTAGAATAATGTCCGAAAAGAAGAATACGAATTCTTGATTCTTTTGCTTTGGTATTCTGAAATGTACCCGTTACTTTAAATCAGCCTGCAGATGCCGGCTATTCTGAGTGGATTCTCTCAGCTGAATCCGGTGCATGTTCAAGTAGTACGTAATTCTGATTAAGTAGAAAAAACTCAGAAACGTATGAGAATTCTAGGCTATATAATTTTCAATTTTACACCTTTTCTAAAACCAGAAAAAGGATGAAAAGTTAAGTACTCACCGAGTAGCCGTAAATTAGTTGATAGAATATTAGCTTCGCTTTCGGAAGATCGTTGGTTTGATCCAACACCCGACCATCCCGGCTGAGGGTTTTTCCTTTCACACCAGCCAAATGCCGAGATAGAATCTTCAACTTATGACCTGGCCGACCCCTTTTCGCATCCTTTCCCCTACCCTACCCAGCCCTAAGCCACCCTAATGACTAAAGGTCATAAATGAATTCCTCTCTTTTCTAAACTTACATTTATGGACCAGACAGTCATCTATGGCATAAATATGTCACATGTCTCTGGAATGATGTCTTTTAGCGAGCACTCAGTGAGAGGGAAGAAGGTAGCAATTTACGTGCTATGCCCATATTCGCCTAGTGAAGCTTAAACAAACCATAGAAAATGTCAATCAGTATGATGACAGAAAGAATCGAACCTGTCTGTCTAACCAATGCCGATCTAAGTCCGTGAACGTAACCACAGGATTACGGAAGCTGGATATGTTTTATTTCTAGCTATTTTACGAAGTAGATTAATATTCAACCAGTTATTTCATGTTATTAGTTTCCATTAAGGAACCCCTATCCAATCTCAACGAGATCAAAGAAGTTCTTTGTTAGTTTCAAAATATTACAAACTACAAAACTTTTTCCAATAGAGAATGCCAAAGTTGTCTTGAATCACTTAGGGTTCAAGAAAGAGAATTTCTGCGCATCCTATTTTGTTTCGTTTGAAACATAAAATGCTGCTTCAGTTTTGTATACTTAAATGTCGCGTCATGAGTCACCACTGCCATTTTAAAAAATATATATTAATTTATTCCCTGTAAGTCCCTACAGCCTGGTGTTGTGTTGCCTAGAGCGTGTTGTTATTGTTATTCAATAATAATAATATAATGCGAAAGATGTAACATTTTGTGAACTACCCAAGGTCGAAGTCACGAGCCGCCACTGCTAAAGACCTTAAAATAAATTCAAATTCAAATTAAAACTTTTAACATCATTAAGACCGACTTCCAAGGAGAGAAATAATCTATTGTGTGTCAAATTTTAAAAGAGATTTCTATTGTTAAATTAAAGTTGGTATGAAGCAAGTTTAACTCAAATGTTTAGTAATTAATTTAGATTATTTCATTTCAAAGAAGATAATTCTTCATATTCCATCACAATAAGGAGTGAGAATAATTCTTCCTCACATTTTCTTACAATACGAATTTGAATTTGAATTTATTTATGGCCTTCAGGCATCTAAGTCTCAGTAGAGTGGGGGCGAGGATACTGGAAGGTAGTTGGCCAGTTAGTATATACCATCTCGTTATTTGCCTGCTATGATTGAGAAAATTCTTCAAAAAGGTAAGTCAGATTGGGCGGCCGCAGGGATCGTCCCCAGAACCTTCCGATTGCTAAACCAATGCTCTACCAACTGAGCTACGGCCGCTCGGTTCTTACTATAGAAAATTGATTAAGCAGTGATACTTAAATATTGCCAATACGTAAAAAATATATATAATAAGAGCTAAAATTCCGAAATGTGTTATTTCTAACTATACAAAAGCGTAAATCTTTAAATGTATTATTCTAAGCATATAGGAGCTATATGCTTGAGGAACCGATGAAATTCAATCTGTGATTATATTACTTTTGGAAATTGCAACGACACTTTCTATAGTCAATAAATTCTTGCAGGATCTTTCAGATTTTTGCTACTTGGAACTGATTCATGGGTGTGCGTAATGTGTTAACGAATATGACTTAAGTATTAAAACAATATATTACCTATGATAATCACATAGAAAGTTAAAACTGGTATATTTTTGAACCATAAAACTCTTTCATTCAGTTCGAAAGGAAAAAAAATAATGTTTTTTGCCTCATGAGGTCTACTGAAGTTTCTTAATAGCTTTCGTCGGTACTTGTGCCTTTCACAGAAAACAAAAAGTTAAAGGAACATACTGTAAAAGCACCTGCAAGAATTGCCGTATAAAGAAGGGAGAAGGAAATATTTCAATCTTTAATAACCTAATTGTTAGATATAATCCACAAAGATTAACCAATACGAAAGTTTCTTACCTTAATGAGTGTCTTGCCAGCAAAGTCAACAATATCATCTGCGATGTTGTACTTCATGTAGTGTGGAAGATAAGAGAGCACCAGTTTATAAAACGTCGCAAATGCTGAAAATACTTCATACACAAGTGCAATGGAAGATTCGTAAAGGTCACTCTCAAGTGTTCCTGTTGTTATTGCTGTTAATTTTCCTAAAATTATATTAGCCATCGATTCTTTCGGGAGATATTTTCCGGCAGTTTCAGAGGACAAACTATTGTTAGTTTGCTGTGATAAATATTCCGTCTGTTTTCCATATAGTTCATTACCTTCGTTATTTATATAGTTCAAATGTGTGTTGCCATTGATTTTTGAGGACATGCGGTAGTTTTGAGAAGTAACTCGTTCTCTAGCTGAACTAACAATGTAATTCTTTGAGTTATGAGTCCTTCGAACTGAATTTTCTCGTACTTCGTTGTTGATTCTTCTGTGATGTACCCTTGTCATATCTATTCTTTCAGAAGTAGTTCTTCCATTAAATGTTCTGAAAGCTTGGCGTTCAGCGATAATTCTTTCATTCGATCTTCTTGAAGTAATTCTTCTGACGTCAGAATTGATATGTCTTTGCGGAACGAGCATTTGATTGTTGGGTGCTCTGATCAATCTGTTATCTCTAGTTACACGATTGTCAGATACTCTCCTTTCTCTTTGCCGTCGTTCAGAAACTTCTCTTTCAGAAGAAATTTGTATCCTGTTTCGGTTTCTACTACTCTGAACCATTCGCATTCTAGAATTAGAGTAATCCAATGAAGACAGTTTTGCGACACCTCGTCTGTCAGATCGTTGCACCCTTGTTAAACGAGAATATGTCTGTTTCGGTAAGGAACGTTCCATCGAGGTTCTCCTGGCCGTTCTTCTATTGTCAGAGATTGTTCTTTCAGCTGTTCTACTTGCATCAATCGATCGCCTTGTTGATGCTTTCCTTTCAGTAAGCATAGAAACAATATTCGTAGCTGGAGCTCCCATTCGATTAACGGAAGGTACAGTCGATCTTCGTGTATTTCTAAATTCATCTATTCTATCATTGCTTACTCGATGATTGTTTAATCTTGTAACGTCCCGTTTTTGGCGTCGTGAAGAAGCTCTTTCAATCGAATTCCTTGCACTCTGTCTTTCCTTATCAAGAATGGACTGAGAAAGTCTTCGTTCCGTCTGCATTCGCTCTGATGAACGCCTTTCGACCAATCGTTCTTCTGATTTTATGTGTTCCTTAGACTTTCGATGGTTAGTGCGTTGATAGTCGATCCTGTTGTTAGTACGTTCTGTGAGTAATCTCTGAGAATCATGGCCATCATTGTGTCTTCTAGTGGATCTTGCAACAAGTCTCCTATTAACATCTCTTCTTTCTTGATTCTGGTGTGGAGACAGAGTTCGTTCATGTGAAAACCTTGAAAGTAACTGTCTTTGAGTATGGGAAGTAGTTTGCCTTCTTGAAGCTAATCGGTTTTCATTTCCCATACGTCTACTACTTTGCCTTTGTTGTTGATCATTATTTCTTTCCCGCGATGTTAAGATCTGCCTTTCAGCGTTGACACTATCCCTGTAATTACGTTTCTCGGAAAGTACTCGCTCAGTAGATAATTGTTTAGTACCCCTTCTTTCAAGACTACGGCGGTTTAGTTGGTTTTCAATAACACGACGATTGCTTTGTCTACGGTACTGCGAGACGTTTCGTGAGGATCTTTGTTCAGATTTCCTTTGCATGGTAACGCGTTCACTTGAATATTTTTCTTCAGCATTTCTCCTTTCAGACTCTACTTGATAAACTAGTTTTGACGCTAATCTTTCTTTGATACGTTGCTCACCGTTCCTTTGGGATGAATGCAATTGATCAACTCGTCTGTCGTTACTTTGTCTTCGTGTTATTGATCTCTCAGGTGATTGTAGAGCAATCGTTCTTCTTTCAGTGTTAATTGTCATAGCTTCTCGATTCGTTGTATATTTTCGTTGGCTGCTATCATTACTAACAGGTATGCTTCTCTTCGACCGTATTAATACATGATTAGATCTGTCTGACGGTTGTGATTCAATGGCAGATCGATGGTTCGTTAATCGTCTCTCGATAGTACTGCGTTCTCTGCGGTATGCTGAAACAGCTGATCTTGCTTGGCCGTTAACTCGATTAAGAGACTTACGTGCTTCGGTTGACCTACGTTCTCTATAGGTCCTCTCTTGTCTAGAATCACTTTCAATTACATTTCTTCGAGTACTCGGTTCTACACGTCGGTTATCAACTTGTGTGGGCTGAGGTGTCAGAGATCTTCTTACAGCACGTCGTTGCATACTTTTATCATTTGCATTCAAAATTGGTAAACTCATTGAACGCCTTAGGTGAGTATTAGTTAATCTTGCAGGTGTTTGTAGATTTGAATTACTTTGTCTAGTAACGCTAAAACGACGAGAGTTTCTAGTAAATGCTTCTTTAATAGGTAATCTGCTCATTTCAGTTCGTCTTTCTGAGTTCCGCGATGCTGACGTTCTTTCAGAAGTTTTGCGATTAGCATTGTGGATTGTAGTGCTTCGCTGTTGAAGGTTGAGTCGTTCTGATTCCCTTCTACGGCTGGAAGTTTCCCTTGTTGGAGTTTTAACTAGATTCCTTTCGATGCTACGATATTCGTTAGATTTGAGATGTGTTCGAATACGAGTTTCGTAATTGGAATGCTTACTAGGCACAGTTTCTCTGTTCTGCCTCCCTTCTCTGTCGGTAGATGTTCTTACACTGCGCCGTTGCTCGGAAGTGGTATGTAATACTGATTCAGAATTACCTAATCTCCTTTCACTGTTGACTCGAGTATTTAAATTTGGTGTTCTATGCAATGAAATTTTACGTCTGTCGGTATTAACGTGTTCATTGGATGCTGATCGTTGTTGAAAATAGGAAACACGTCTCATATCTACACGATCTTCTGCTGATATTCTGCTGTCAGAGTTACTTTTCTTGAGAGATAATTTTTTGTTTCGAAATTTTCTTTCAGAATAAAGTGCTGGTTCTCCTCTCATAGATCGTATTTGTTCGTGATGCAGCCTTTCATCGGACATGTGTCTTGTAAGGCGTCGCTCTGCGGAAGAAGGAGGTTGAAATCGTCGAGTAGTAGCTTCCATATTTAATTTTCTGTTGCTGTTTTGCTGGCGTAAATTTAACCTTCTGTGTTCATTACGAGCTTTGTCACTGACTAGTATATCAGATCGTCGTTCGTTTATATTATTCCTTTGGGATGCAGTGGATCGCCTTTCACGTTCTTCGATACTTCGCCTTGTACGACTCATATCAACGCTACGCTTGTCTATTGAACGGCGCCTAGTGGTCAAGTTTTCATTTGATATGCTTCTCTTAGAACGCCTATTTTCATAGTTAAGTCTTTGACTTGACATTCGTCTTGCTTGTTCTTGAGATCGGACGACACTTTGGTTTATTCCATTCAGTTGCCTATTTTTGCTGAGGCGTCGAGAACTTCGTTGTTGCATTATTTCATTTTTAGGAGATTCATCTTTTCGAGTTGTTAATTTCTTGCGTTCTGAAGATAATATATTGTTATTGAGTCGTTCAGTGGAAGCTCTTCTTTCAAGACGATATACTTTTCTTGAAACTTGCTGCTGGTTTTCGGCAATAGCACGACGATCTTCGTTGTTATATTTACTGCGATAATTGTTTTCAGAATTCAGTCTTCTTTGTACTTGGACCTGCTCAGTTTTCAGTCTTTCAGATGCTCTGATACTACGTGCTTGCGCATTCAACCTTTGTTCTTGAAGGACTCGCCTTTCCAAAACTGATCGCCTTGTTCGATACATTTGGCCAACATGTAATCTTTCAGAGTTAGCAGTACGCCTTTCAGTATTGATGCGTTCGTTGGCAGTGCGTCTTTGAAATTGCGAATTTCTTGATATTTCTCTGCGTTCGGATGATGAACGTTCGTCTTCCTTCATCTCAGTGTTTTTGTTTGAAATACTTGAAAGTTTCCTCTCGAGTAACATCCTACGAGAAAGCTGTTTGGCTGAATTTTGAATGACGTGTCTTCTTTCCATCTGTATTCTTGAGTCTATGTTTGGAATTGATCTGGCTAACAATACCCTTCTATTAGCTACGCTAAAATCATTTGTGATTCTTTCCGTAGAATGTCGCTCAAGTAAAGGTGTGGTTGAGATACGTGATCTTCTGATATCTCTTACTTTGGAATCCGTTGCCTTATTTAGTCTTCTGGTAGAAGTAACGGATCGTTCGGAAAGTTTACGATTTATGACAGTACTTCTAGTTGATGGCTGAGACATTCTTGCATATGTGATATCTCTATGGTTCATTCTCTGGTCGTTGCTCAGTGTACGATATGGTGAAAGACGAGAGGAAATTACCCTTATTGTTCTCGTTTGCGCCCTTGCTTTGTGAGACTCAGAAGGCAAACGCCTGTCAAGATCTTGTCTCTCCGTATCATACTTCTCCGGGGTAGTCACCCTGAAAGACAATTTCTTTTCCAGGTCAATTTTGCGAGTCTGCATTCTTTCAGAAGAAAAGCGAGATTTCAGCTTTAATCTCCTATTGTTAGACATCAATTTATTTGGAGCAAAACTCTCGCTGTTTATATTTACGTAAAATGATTTATGAGAACTATGTTCCTCATTTGAGTTTTCCTTATCTAAGTTTGAAACTTTTAACTCAGAGAAAGATTGTTCAGGATTTGATTTTATTGTTGTGTTTGCATGTTCCAAATTCACATCATCGATACCATCTTCAGAGCAATGTCCTGGTATGTTCTCAATTGTCAAAAATTGTCCAGCAGGGTTGAAATCTTTCTGAAATCTAATAAGAGAATTGCTGGATAAGAAAATGTTCTTTTTAGCCTATCAACAGTACATACAAGTAACTACTTCTAAATTAGGCCCCTATAAACGAACCTTTTCTATTACGAAAATTGTGGATTCGGGTGGTTCTGATCGTAATTATACAGTGTGTACCTAACATAATGGGACAAGGTTGTGGAGGTGATTATTCACACGAAAATAGTTCCTTTAAACCGATTCCGAAATTTGCTTATTTGGAACTACAGACGCTCAAAGTTACTGGGCATTATCACAAATGATGTCATATCTTGACAAATAATGACGTAAGCGATGTCGGCCTAGTAAATCATAACCGAAGTGGTACCCAATGTATATATATTTCAGCAATGTTTATGAATAAAAAATTCATCTTAGAGGAGTTTTCTATGCTTGTCCTATTAAACCATGTCAATTCCTTGACAATGAAATCTTTACGTTACAAAACCTGTCTAGGTGACACTTCGTCAATCAGAAACATTACTCAGATAGATGTATTGGGTACTACTTCGATTGCGATTTGCTAGGCTGGCTCCGCTTAGGCCATTACTTGTCGAGATATGACGTCATTTGTGACGATGCTACCGTAACTTTGACCGTCTGTAGCTCCGAAACTAAGCAAATTTCAGAACTTCTCGGAAGGAACATAATTCTTGTTTCGGTGTGAATAGTCAACTCCTAAAGTATGTCCCATTATTTCAGAGGCACACTTTAGAACCAGAAAAGGTATTATTAAAACAGCAGCTTTTAATTGGGACTTTAAAAATGTCACTTACATTATTATGTTTCACCTTCTGTTTTCCTCTGGCTTTTTGATTACCATTAAGAGAAATACACAATTTAATGTTAAATTTCTGGGAATTTAATAGATATTCAAATCCACAATACATCCTGGGGTTACAGGTTGATTATGAAGATAAAGATTGTTCTGCAAAATATTTCTTTGTGGTCCGTTGCCGATTATCTTAAAAACTGAAGCATTATTTAATTTGAAACGATTTATGAGGGGTTTACGCAAAACTAAACAAACAAAAAAAAAAAAACTCGTGTATGTTAGACAAGATAAAATGAATTGTATGGGTGGTAACAGCACTTTGGCTTACGCCCGTCCCGACTTGTGTATGTTATTGAACATTAAACAAATCCGTCAATAAGTTCGTGTACTGGAGATACGTGGTAATATTATTATCATTTATACCATTTAAAGTATCATTCACAGCAACATTTGTATATGTACTACCAATCAATGTTATTGCCATATATCAAGTATATTTATTGCCATATAAATTGTTTAAGATACACGTCGAGAATAGTTGTAAAGATGTTTTAGGGCTTAGAAGAAAAACGAAATGAATTTAGTTTCTTGGTAATTAAATTCTTTCAGAGAGTGAAACATCAATTAACGACATCCTTGAAGATCTAGATCTAAGATGTGAAAAGCTGAATCAAATTAATAGAAGGGGAAAAGCAAATGGTGGCTGGGACAAAGAAAATTACGAAAGGTGTCAAAATTTGATTTTAAAAAAAGAGAACACTGAGAATATCGTGCCGAAAGGATATAAAGGATATATGGGTGTGGATTTTAATGGCTAAAAGGCGAATCACGATGAGCCGAAGTCCAAAGTTACTAGACTGGCCCATATAAAAATAAAGTTTACCAAAGTTTTACGAAAGAGAACAAAGTTTCTGTGGTCTGATGCTCAAGCAATTAAGATTTTTATATCTAAGTAAATGTATCTGACGTTTGTCATAATATACTGAATGTCAAAAATTGCCCTAACTGATGACAAAGTTAACATATTCATGTTTCCACTTCAGTGGGTATTCGTTTGTAAGAACACTTTCTTTTCATTGCCAATATGTTCAGGCAGGAAGGAGTGAAAGTTTCGAATTTTAAGCCATTCTAAATATTGCTATTCTGAAGCTTTCAAATATTACCCACTTTTTGTTTGCTAACAGAATTTTGAATTCTGACATTAATTGCTTGCCTTCCACGTTAGAATTTAGTTTCATTACATGATTTAACAAAATAATCTCATTTCATGTTCAATTAAATAGTTTACTCAACATCTAGGAATTAGTATAAATCCTGTATGATATAAATCATTTAGAGTTATTGTTTTTAATAGCCTGGAAACTCAAATTCAAGTACTTAATATTAAGACCAAACCTGTCCTCCTACGGATTTGTTTCATGGGCCATTACTACTGTTCTATGTATTTCAATAACTTAGATATTTGTGGAACACGTGCTTACCTTGCATAGTTTTCATCTGGAGGGTGATCATTGCATGAGTTGTGTAATGAAACATCGCTTGTTGTTAGGGTTGAAAATAGCAGTTGGAAACCCAGGAGAATTAAACCTATTGATAGGAGGTCCTTGAAGCGAGACCGCCCCATAGTTGCACTTAAGCTTCCTGAAAATTAGTACAATATTCATTAGTAGAATCGCTAAATTGTATTCACAATGTTCAACAACAGTTTCAAAAATTACAATTTACCGCATACAAGATATCTGTTGTAGTAAAAAGTAATCCATTATTTTGCCAATAGATGGC
>JAGDQP010001226.1:75901-128955 GCA_022664845.1 Lepisma saccharinum | reverse complement strand
TAGTCTCTCTCATTGCTAATAAATAAAACAAAACGCTCGTTGACTGCCTTTAATTATCCCCCCTGTCTGATATGCAACCACGCATTATTTTATAAAAATGGTCATAACATTAATTCTCGTTGAGATATCGATGTGCCGGCAATGAATTATTGTTACATGTTGGCAACTCATCCCATTTGGGGTCCTTTCGAGCCATCTTTACTTGGAAGACTTTCTGGGAATCCCCAACTTCCTTCAGGGAATTCCTTGCGCCCTGCTTGTAGCGTTTTCCAATATGCATTTTTGGATATCCCGGGTGTGACTTCCTCTAATTTACTCTCAACCGCCTACTCTCCGATTTTTCGTCTTCGCAATAATCCGCTCTGAAGTTCATTTTCACACGGTTTCGGCAGGCTGTAGCTCCGTAACGCCTCGGAATTTTCCCCCCGTTGTCTCGGCTTTTTTTCTTTATTTTTCACTGTACTATCAACTCCCGAAGTTTGTCGGTCCGTAACCTTACCACCCTGTATATATATATTCTGGTCAGCGAGGGAGCAGTACTCGTCCCTTCGGGGAGAGGCCTCATCCACTAGTGGATTGAATGTGGCTGTGATTTATATATATAAAGTAAACAGTCATACAGTCGTTGTCATTGTCACCATCTTCTAGAATCTTCCAAACAGATCTTCCTACACAAACCGCAATCACTACTTTTGTTGATACGTATAATCACTTTCAATTTAACTTCGTGGAGAAAATCCAGATTTTGCCATTAGAGTAATTACAATTTTACACTGAAAAACCCGAGACATAAAGATGATTTACTGAAAAATTCGTACTGAGAATTTGGGGTCGTAACAACACATCGACGCCATGTTACCCCTCTTCCTAAAATATTTGGATAGAACAAAGATAAGACTGGTAGCAGTGTTACGATCTTCTAACCATTGTTTCGCATCTAACCATTGTTGTTTTTAAAAAAATCAAATGAAAAGGTATAGTTACTATTATTATTATAATTTTTATTATAAGTAGCGGGTGGCTACAATTTAAGTGATCCAAACAGAAATGTAATGAACATAACACATTCGTATTTGGCAGATATGCTAACAAGACAATGTGGAAGCGATTTACGCTGAAAAAGATCGTTCAAATTTTCTCCACCAGACAAACATGTGGCGTTGTACCGTACCAGCAATGAATACCTGGAAATGCTACAGAATGTACGGATAAGATTATGACCTAAACAAAACGATCAAACATGTGAGAGAAATATAATATGAATAACTTTATTAGCATCACATTTTTGTACAACACCACATTTTCACCTGGTGGAGAAAATTTAAACTACTTTTTGTCCCAGTGAAAAACGCTTCCGCATTGTGTCATTAGTATAGTTAACAAGTCTCGTACTACGTTCATTACCGTCTGCTCTGGGCCATTGTGAGTAGTGCTACTTTAATAGCAACCACCTGATAGTAAGTAAGGTAGGGTGGCCGAATATAGCCCACCTTAATTTTGTTGATTTTTTTCTCACTAAGAAAAACTATTTATTCGTGCGAATCGACTGAACCATCAAGTTGCGAAAGTGTTTGGACAAGTGAGAAAACAAATCTGCTTCCTTGATATGACGCATAAAAATGTAATAAATCGAAAACTAAAATGTTGCCAGTGGGACATATTGGATCTAATTTACGGTGACATCTAGTAGCACCAACAGAAAGCTGCAGAGATCTGGGCGGTGGGCCATATTGAGGACCTGGGCCATAATCGGTACACTTACCTTAGTAGTAGTTATTGTTGTAGTGGTGGTAGTAGTAGGTTGTGGGGAGGAAGAGGAGAAATAGTAGAAAAGTTTTAGAACACATAATTGTTACTTAAAATCTTATAAAGTAGAAAATTAACTAGCATTACATTATGCGGGGAATCCTAGATGCTGTAGATAAAATTAGTTCAATAGATTTAGACCTTCTCCTGGCCGTATACAGAAATACCAGTAAATTAAATGGTTATAGTGACCAAATGTGAACAACTAAATGTTTGGTTTTTCAACACTATGTAGAAAACCTCTATTGTAGTTAAAAGATATCGTATATGGACTAAAATTACTTCGAATACATTCCTATAAAGAATGAAATTTACTTTATTAAAATATTCAAATACATTTCAACAAACTATTTAAAGGGCAGATATTTTTTGTCAACTTTTTCTGTTATTTAAATCGTCAGTTAGAATTTAAAGTTTGAAAACTTTAAAATGCCAAAGTTTGAATCTTGAACTAATTTATGTCTTATAAATTCAACAGGAATTTTCTACGTAATGTTAAAAACCAAATATTTTGTCACTATAACTATTTTATTTCTTTGTACTATTGGTGTCTTTTCTTCTATGATTGTAACCGGGTCCTTTCAGACATTTTGTAAGAAACAGAAGGCAAGTAGGACTACATATTCTACTACCGTCAAATGGGGTAATACTGAACACTTTTTGGCTCTGAACATGTGTGGAATGGTTATGAAAAGTACTAGGTGTTTGATATTTAAAATATTGTTTTTATACTTAACAGAATAGCCCCCATCCCAGTAATAAACAGTACTATTATAATAAAAAAATTAAAACCCTCCCATTCAGGATTCCCCCAAGTATGAAATAATCCTGAACAAAACAATATATTAGAATGTAACCTCTAGAGGATCTGTCTAAGTGGGTCAAATCTGAATGCGTTTAATAGCCGTGGCTTTCCTGAGTAAAATCATATATTATTCGATATGGTTAGTATCATTGTTAAGCTATTGGTCAGGCTTTAAGTGTTTGAACTTGAATACGAGATTTTAATAGAAACTTATAAAGAATAATCATAACGACACTTTCACACCAAAAGCGAATATTCCTGTAACAGCAAAGCAGTCTTTCGTGAAAAACTGTAAAACAGAAGTGATGTGATAGGTTTTCACTCCGGTTATATCCTATCAATGCGAATGGTGCCTTGTCTGAATTTTTCTTAACTACTTGTAAAAAACAATCAGTAAATGTGCTTTCATCAAACCATCGAGATTAGGTACGACTGAAATGATATTGTCTCCATTCATCTTACATGTCTACTGACTTGTATACAAGGTAAGAAGGGGGAGGCATTCACTGGTAGCACTTCTACAGAACATAATTCAGCTACAACGTTTGGTTGTATACATAACCTTTCTCTTGAAAACATACAGCAATAAACATGAACAGTAATGAATAACATGTTAGTGACGAGTAATATTTGGCATTGTTCCTCTGTTCAGGATTACCTCTTAAAGAATGTTCTTAAACATGCAGCCATCTGACGTCTGCATACCTTTCAAAAAATATATATATATATATCACTCTTGTTTCTGTGACAGACCCTTGGAGTCATAGTTTGCATCTCTGTGAGCAGCGTTAGTCTGATATTTCATGCTGCAACAGCATACTTTTTGTGGTCTGTTCTTCAAAGCTAGAAATTTTGGTTTTGTAAATTATTTTTACCAGCTTCCGTCTCTATTTATTAATACATGTTATCAGTATCCTTTTGAGAACAACTTATCTTACATAAAGATCTGGCGTCATTTGCAAGAAAACAGTTACCAGGTACAATTACAGACTTTTACCCATTTCTGTTCAGGATTACCACTTTTAACTATAATTCTTTTTGAATGTCAAGGTTGACCTGTAATATGACTGCACTATTAGAAGTTTAGAAATTACTTCATTAGAAAATTTAAATTGTTTCTAACATGACTTATTCGACTACCTTGGGGACATGCAATCAGATCATTTATATATAAGAAATACTATTATTTATTAGTTAATACTATTATTATCTAAACACCTGTCAAAATTATTAGCCTATAATATAATTACATTGTCTGTAAAAATAAATAAAAAAGCTTTAAGAAAACGTAGCCTTATTAAATTTGCAACAATGTAAATGTGATTTAAATTATTAACGCATAAACCTTCAACAAAATAGCTGGTCCAAAATGATCGTCGAGAAGCGAAAGCCCATTAGCTTGCTAGATTGCTGGTTATTTTAAATATTAGAGATCATTTGTGGATTAAGTCTGGAACTATTTTAAAATCTGTCGCCTTGCTCCCTTTGTCACCTTACATAAACGCTTCCTGTTTGTTTCCCTATAATCCATTCAAATTATGTTATTACTGACGAACATTGACTTAATTGAAAAAGGTCCTCATACATGCGATTCTCAAAGCTGTAGATTGACTTTAATCAATATTGAATTCTTGATCGTCTGAACCGAAAATATAACACTGAATATTAAAAGTAAAGTCATTTCTTCAAATGAGAATAGATATATGCAAGAGACTATATTAATAAAAAAAATGCATTTGACTGGTTTCGAAGCCTTACAAAAAATCATCAGATGAAACATTTTAATTTAGAACATGAACTTTACAATTACTGATGCCTTGTAATATGCTTCCAATTAATAAAGTAGACTATTCTCGGAATAACATTTCAACTGAACTTAAATTAGTCTCTATTTTCGGTCCATTTTCAATCAGAAATGTATTTCTGGATCTCTTGTCTAAATTTTCCGAGTTAATCTTACCTTTTCCTCAAAATAATCAAATTATTGTATTCAGCCGTCAGAAGTGAAAAGAACCAATATTAAAGCTCGTCTTTGAATAGAAACACAGACTAGATATTGGAAATAAGAGTAATTTCGTCATAATGATATCTGTTTCTTTATCGAAATAATTAAAAAGCATCTAATTTGTGTGATCTTAAACGTAATAGTTGGTTTTAGTGACGTCTACACAAGAAATCGACAGTTGAACTGTTAATTGGAAGAATATACGACAATAGGCTACCAAAGAACCACGATACGTCATTAGCAAGGTAATCAAGGAAGTCAGGTATTTTGAATATAAAAGCAACATAAATAATATTCTGCAAATTAAAAAAAAATAAACGTTAAATCCGATGAGAATTATCAACACACTAGTCAATCAATGAGATATAAAGAAAACCAACCGATTCGAAATACTACATAAATACGAGGAGATGTCAGTTAGTTGAGTACAAACTGATGTGGAATAGATGCATAATTAGTAGGTTCTAAAGGTGACAGACAGTATGTAGCAGTACAATCTAGCTTAATAAAATTCAGGCAGCAGTCGCACGCATGCGCAGTCCAATTTAAAAATTGTTATCGTACGTGAGAACTGCACATTGGAAGAACAGTGTTCTCTTGGGTGTTTTCTGTGCCCGAAACCATTTCTTTAAGAAATCTACTTAAGTTGTGAATAATCTATTACGTAAAGCAGTGCGTAATTGGGTCGATAACTTTTTTGAATATTCGTTGCACACAACAACACGCTGCTCTTAGAAAGTACACTGCGCTTATTTTCAAACTGGGCTCTCGATCCTAGCGACCGATACCTCAATAACATGAACCTGGATTGTGTTAGTTCCAGATGTCGCCTTTATAATGTACTCACTGCTATTTCGAGATATTCTAGATCAGTTTGTCCTTTTATTTTTTTGACTTTACCTCGTGTTAAGAATTGATATAGTTCAAACCCAATTGTTACACACTCAATATGTATCAGTAATAGTTTTATATTTCTTTCGACACAAGGCGTAAGAGCAAGCAGGGCCGCCCACAGGGGGATTGTATGGCGCAAGTTGCGCCACTGAGAATTTTTTTTGGGGGAAATAAAAAATTTGGGGGGGATTCTACGCTACTGTCGAACTAGCAATTTTACTGTCGTCTGTCGGAAAAGCATTAAAACGCGATTTTGAGAAGCTAATTTTCAAAATTTTCAACCGTACTCGATGAATGAAGTACCGCGCAAGTAGTCACCTGAAGTTAGTTACAAATATAGAAATTATATTTTAAAAAACAAGAACATTGAAGTATACACTTCAAATAGTTTCGCAGTTTACTGTATTACCAACTTCTTTGTTCAATGAAAAGCGCAACAATCCCAGCAAAAACTCTGGGAATACTACGTCGATTCCTGTCTGGGACAAACATATAAACCTTCTCGCAGGAACTTGGCGAACTTGCCCTAAAATATAGGGAAATTTTAACATTTGTAAACAAAACAATAGCTAAGAACCCTTGAGGGTTGCTCAACTCCTTATTAAACAAATTACTCACTTACTTACTCTATGGCTCACGGAACGCACAAGTAGATCACCGCTGTAACAAACGTTTGTCATAGAATTCTATTCTGGACAAGATCAAGCCAGAACTTATAAAATAAATATTGATCAAAAAGATTTTTTTCACTCTGCCTGAAACAAATAGTAAACGGTGAAGAGAAAAAAAACAACCTGAAAGGGCCTGCCGCTTAGGCGAAACACTAATACTAGACAAGAAAAGATAGCAAGTTTATCCCTTGCTATACCACTTCTGTGGTTATCCTCAGCACAAAATGATACAAGCACAATCTATTCCGTTGAATCTTAAGAATTCATGGATTATTCGTGGAATATTCCCGAATACTTCTGTGTTAGAGATAAAACACAAATGAACAACAATTACAAAAAATATAACAAACCCGCTCTGTTAGGATAATTTAAGCTTAGATTTTGTGTCCCTGAGCATACTAAACACCAGTCTTTTCCCAGAACTGAACTTTTAAAAAATGTACAAAAAAAGGGGCCCACTATCACCTATGTCAAACTTAATACAAAAAATTACATATTACAAAGAGAACACCTATTATTAGCCACTACTGTGGACTACGCTGCTGCTTAATTACACGCACTCAAATACTACTAGTGCATAGTTAACAAACATAAAACTGAGTCCAAACCAAAAAATAAAATACAACCACAAAATACTGCAAGTCACATTGGTTCAAGATAACAGGTGCGCACCTGGAAAGATTATCAAATGATGAAACCGAATATATTTTTCGGGAGATGAAAATGTGCAGTAGTAAATTTGTGTATTAAACTCATATATACTACACTCTCTAAAAATTATTTAAGCCCCTTAGGAATGACTAACAAGCTAGTACAACATTTGTGATGTACATAACGCTTCAACACTCGAAGCTAATCATAGCAACATAATATTGCTGCGAAAAACAAACAGATTTTACCAAACAAACAACTTAGTACTCAAAACTTAATAAAAATATGTATTACAAAAAATGAAACAAGGGAAATGCCCTAAACTTTTATCTACAAACACGGAGAAAACAAATACTCTCATAATGAAATCTCTGTAAGGAAACTCAGTCAATCCACATACATAACGGCGAAGTTCGTTTAAGAGGACATAATACTCACATATGAATTCAGAAACAAACGGAAAGATCCAAATAATAAAGATATGAAAGAAAAACTTCTCTCGATTAATTGACATAATATTCGACGTTTTTGAGAGACAGGTGAACAAACGTCACACTTCAAAATCCAAAATAAAGAGCCTGGAAGCACCTAAAAAAATAACATATAAAAGCTAGCAGCTACGAGCTACGATCTACTAGGGGTTGAGAACTACTCATGAAACCTGGAGCCCTTTTCAGCTTGAAAAGTTACATAAATGGCTCCCACTGAATATACCACGCATATCAGCCCAAATATAAGACTTTCTGGCCTCTACACACAAGTTAACGGAAGTGCCTATTGAATTCCAGGGCTTCGGGCTTCGATCCCAAATGATCATAAAATAATAAGAACCCAAACTGTATATGCGAACTGCGATGGCTCCGAGGTTCTGGGCTTCTAACCCCATTGCAAGAATTATATCATTTCAGTAAAGGAAATAGCTAAACTTAAAATATTTTATTTAGATATCCCTATTGTTTACTCATTTCACAGGTACATAATAGCTATAAGGTGCGCTGTGCTAAGTTATCGTAATAGTTACTGTAGTAATTCGACAGTCTTCGATAGATCCAGGATCTAGCTGTGTAATTTTAAGAGAACAGTATTAAATTTATTTTTCCGTATTTTCTTAATTTAAAATGTTGAAGTCTCAAGTTATTCTAAAATAATATGAAATTTAGCAATTCTCATTTTTTTTTACAATTTAACCTTTTTTATAAACATGTTTTCGTACAAAATAAATTTTCACAGCCTTAAGCTGTTCTATTTTGTAGTATTGTACTAAATTTTTAAAAAAGTTGCCCTAAATAAGCACAATACTTTGCTTATGATTTTAGAGTCTGAGTAGCATTAAAACATCATTTTGAGAAACTCATTTTCAAAAATTTTCCGCTGCAGGTTCTGGAACCTGTTCATCTGGGAGGTATCCGCCCAAATCCGCCGGTTGGACATTGTATCAAATTTAAGTTCTGGGTAATAGTCTTAAGGGGGGAAAAGATTGTTGGTTTTGGGGGGGAATGCGCCATCAGTTTTTGGGGGGATGGGCACCCCTGAGAGCAAGTATAGCCAGCTACGGCCAGCGTGAGCTGCAGGTCAAATATATAATACAATTCAATCACTTAAATTCAGAATAATGCAACCATCTTATCTTATTATTGAACTTAGCTTAAAAAGGAAGATTTAATCCTATAGGAAAGCACTAACTTAAAACATGAATAAATGAAATATCTATGCCAGGAAGTACAATTAGTAGTAACTAAATATATTTTCCTTTGTTGTGTGGCACGAAGTAGTTTTGCAAACTTTATTAAGTAATGAAACTTTAGTGGCAAACAATAAATCTCATGATATTTTCCTTGTGCAATAGGCAAAATTAACTCGAGACAAATGTACAGTAGAAATTGGGTTATTTTTTAATTTGTGGCGTAACTTAGATGAAATTTGTTGTCAAAATTTGCATTTAAATTTCATCCTTTTAAACAGAAACAACAAAGTACACGCAAAAAGGAAACTAATTGAAGAACCTACACATCAGGGTTCTTTTGCGTTAATGTTGAATATTTCTCTTCAACACAGCTTTATCTCTATTGAATCCAATATGTGCGTTTACTTATATTTATTGGATATAGTGATTATAATAATAAATGATAATTGATGTTATTACATTTTTCACAAGAAACTTTGTGTGAGGTTATTAATGAAATTAACACAAAAAAATTGACAGCCACCATACCCGGATCTCCCAGTTTCTGTTTGGGTATGTTATCCATTACACCACCATGACAAGGCCAAATTACTGTGTATATAGAATGCTTCTCACACATTTACGCTTTCCCAGCTCCTAGTAGCAGTTTATGAAGTGTAGTCACTCATGTAAGAAGCATTCTATACAGAGTGATTGATTAGGGCTTGCAAAAATCTTAGGGTAGATTCCCAACAGCTGCTTTGAAGAAATCCTACACCACTTACGTGATTATACGTCTAGATATTACGCCATTTGTGACGTAACTTTGAGCTCCTTTACCTCGGAAACTACGCATAATTGTGAGTTTCTTCAAAGGAACTTTTTTTCTTGTTTTTGTGTCAGGAATTCGCCCTCAAATTTTTGGCAGGTATTAATCTATTTCTCTGTATACACAGGCAATTCGCCGTGCCGTGGCAGTGTAATGATACCCAACAGGAAACTGTTAGATCCGGGTTCTAGTTCCGGTCACGGTGGCTGTCAATTTTTCTGTATTCATTTCAGTAAATAATAATGATGTTCAAAATTACGACTTATTTTAATACTCTCCAATGTTTCCTTTTCATTTAAATGTCTCTTTGTCCTTATTTACCGGAAAACCGGGTACAACATAATGCCATTAATCAAATAACATTCAAGATACTTAAAACAATTTAACTTTTTTAGTATTTGCAACGAACACAATAAGAAGGCTTTACTTCTTTTAAAGTGAGAAATAGCTAAATCTAATTGTTGTCAGTTTCAACTTTCACATCCTAGCCATTATATCTGTCTGACTGGGCCACCCATTTCTTAACCTACATTACTTTCTTACTTAGTACTTTGATAAGCGACATCTGGGTCTCCCTTCTACATCTGTCTCACACAAATACAAACAGATGAAACACCTTCCACGCTAACAAAATATATCCGTGCTACGTTGCTGACTACATTAAGGCAACTGTCTTCCAAGATGATTAAGCAAAAGAGCTTTCTCCTTTGACTTCTTTAATGTGTTTTTCCTTTCACTTACGTTCACCCAGTTTGTTACTTGTTGCTATGTGCTATGTCACTTTCATCTGAACCATAGTCGTATTTCACTGTTACCAATTATCTGCTCCAGAGCCTGATGGTTTCTCTCTCGCAGGTGATAAAAACGTCTTGCACTAAATGAAGATCAAAGGGTTGGAGTCTGTCGGAAGGAATCGCTGAGATTGTTGGCACTGGTGCAAGCGCACTCTGACGAAGTGTAAATGACACAAAAGTACGTGAGTTTCTCTGAGGCGAACGACAAGACACTTTGTTGAACGGTAAAATCATGTCCTAACGAACAGAAACATCTTTCAAAAGTCAGTGAATTATCTTTTTAACACTAACAATTCTATTCCTTCCTTCTCAACTTAAAATTCTGTAGAATGCACTTTTGTAACCTTTTTTTAAGCACAACAACGGGATTCGTTTCTTTTTTTTATTATTCTCATATTAAATCCGAAGAACTCACAATGTATGGTTTACTCGACATTTTTAAGTCATGACGGCTAAGATGGGCAGCTCATATAGCTGTAGTCGGTAAGCCGGAGGTAAAGAGGTCATTGGGAAGACCGAGACATTGTTGTTGAGACGACATTATCAAAAGAGATCTTCGAGAGATAGATGTTGGCCCTGCTCAGGATAGAATCCAAAAGCAAACGTTTTTTATTCTGGCGATGAACCTGCGAGTTCCGTAAAACATAGAGTTAGTTTTCGTATCAAGTAAACTATATTCGATATTAAATTGTAGTGATGCATCACAACTATAATTCATGTAACATCAGTGGAAATATGTAAATATAGGTATTGGAGGAGGAGTGTGGTATTCTTAAGTTTCCATTCCAATACTAAACCTACTTATATGAGTCAAACCTCATTCTTGGAAGCCTACAAATGTGATTTTTGCTAAATGTTAATATATATGGTCCGGAAGAGTTTGTGCGGTAGGAGAGATTGTGCAGGTCCTGGAAAGACGGAAAGGAATTAGACTGACAGTTGCGAGTGAAGGACAAGTGAATACGTTACTGACAGATTTGTCAGTTGAATTCCTGTGTTAATAGAACGTGCTTGCTGAAATTTATCATAAATTTTGTGCATCTAATTGCTTGACTTTTCATAAGCGTTGTGTATATTTTCAAAGGAAATGTTTTAAATGTTAAATAGTTATAAACCTGAGCTAGTTCGTTGTCAGACTTACTTTGTACGTAGTTTGAGGTCATTCTGGAAATTGTCTCCCAAGCTATGTGGTGTATAAACTCTCCTCCCTAATTAAGATAGCTGGGTCAAGCGTCAAGTAGGAGAGTTTGCGCAGTACATTCATTTAATACAATGAGAGGAGAGTATGCGCAAGGGTGTCATTTTTTATCCTAGCGCACTACTTAACGGAGGAATACACTGTGTGAAAAGCATAAAATTATTTTCCTCTTTCCACTTACGATTGTATTAGTAAAGTTTATAAATCCTGCCAAGTGTAAGAAATGTAACATCTAATCGAAATATTCAGGCTGCTTTAGCTAAGTACTTTTTGTAATGCAACAGTTTATAACGTTTTGAGTCACAACAAGTACAGGTAGTTTCTATTTGGTTCGTACTATAGAATATTATCCTATTCTTATTCAATCTCTCCTACACATGTACCTGTGAAGTGAAGCAGAAGTGAATTCTGTTGATCGAATCGTAAAAAAAAAAAAAAAAAAAAAAAAAAAAAGGACACTTCGACCAATATTCCAGCTCTATCTTGGTACCTTGCAGTTAATATGGGCAGCTATTTTTTTGGATATTACCTCTCTATAGGACGTAGATTCTCCAAGCAAAATTTCAAGGTAGGTTTCAATATTATCTCATTGGCGGTCTTCTTGTCAGTAATATATTTGATACAGGATAATATTTGGAAGTGACTATAAAAACGTTCAAATGTTTAACTTTCAGTCTTCTTCAGATATGTGGGTTTGAATATATCTATGAACTTCATTCCAGCCTCTTCTAAACCTCGAAACCATCTTCGTAATAGAACTCTTTTTCAATCCTTCTCTGTCGGCTAATGTAGACGACCACGAAAATCAGGGTTGCCAGGGATGTTAAGTACAGAGTTACATCGTCTGCTACAGAAATCTTAGGATACACTCTTTTCCCAGGGTCAGCCTTTCTTCTATGAAATAAGAAGAGCAAAGAATTTCCGTTACTTTTATAAGACCATCCTAATATCCTGAATAAAAATGAATGAGTGAGCATACCGATATTTTTTTTCTGAGAGGAAAGTGCGTTGCTTTTCGATTTCCCTCTTCTGGAAGTTTGTCGTCCCTAGAATCAGTATTATGACGAAGAAAAATAAATTTTACTTCCTGTTAATTATATTATTCGTGCAGAATTATGAAAAATAATTGTTTAATCTAAGTCCATCCAATTTATGCGTCCCAATTCAACAGTTTTGTGTTGTAGGTTTATTTGATTTAACTTGTGATTACGAAAGAGTGTTTGTTAATAACGCATTTATATTTATCAAAAGAAAACTGTCAAAATTGTAGCATTTGTAACGAAGTTGTTTATAAATTTCTGCACAGTATATGCTCACGTTATGAACAAAGAAATGTCCACGCAACCTTTAAGAAAAGCTACTGATCAGTGACGGATCCAGGATTTTCGTGAGGAGGGGCGCAGGTAAAATGGACTAGCGACATTTTCAATATTTTCTAGCGACTAGCGACTAAATGAATTTTTTAAACTATAAATTTATCACATTTCCCTTTATATTTTACTATGTAATATGACACTGGTTTCCAGAAAAATTGACATTTCTAACTAGATACATTATATTTGTCCGGAAACAAATTGAAGCTTTCTCTGAGAATTTTTTAAAAGAATACCATATAAATATTTTTCCTTGAGGAGGGGGCGGCCTCTCTCTGGATCCACCACTTCTGCTGATGACATTGCGAAGAATCAAAGGAAATTTCTTGTGTCATTGCACAATGAAGAAAAGTACATTTAGAAATAAATAAAATCAAAGAACTTTGAAATGTAGTGGTAACAATTTTGGTACTTGTACAAAACTAACACAAAGTCTGCTTTAAAGTGAAAATAAGCTTAATATATTAATAGAATGCGCATAATCACTAGCTTATTTTATTTTAAGTAAAGTTATGCTTTGTATTTTTTGATAATTATTTCTTCTTACTCCTATCTCGAAAACAGCAAATATTATATATAAACAGGGTATACAGGGTGTTGCAAAATAACACCGATAAATCTATCTGACGAGATTCCTGACGTAAAAATAAGAAAAAGTACAGACCATAGAGGATACGCAAATGCTTCGTTTCGTAGCTACAGGCTGCCAAAAGCATGAAAACATGAATTTTAGAGAATTCATATTTCCAATATCATTAACAGTAGAGCTGAGACGGCATGGTTTCATCAAAGACTTCAGACCTACTCTATCCACAAAAATGCATATTCCAAAACTGTGCAATAGGGAAACAAGCGATTCCCCTACAAAGATAGCAGATTCTCAGAAGTAAAAATGGGCCGAAATAAGCATTAATTAAACTACCTTCCAGCAAATAACAATATTTTGTTTTCGGCAAGTCGATATCTCAGATTTCCTTTGCAGATTTTTTTTTAAGATGTGTAGTTTTGTATAAAAACAGAAGTTAAATACATACATTTCCACGAAGTTTGCTGTAATTTTTATCAGTAGAAAAGACCGTCATTGCCCAGTTAGATGCCAGTGATTATGTTTATTATCTACACTCATACGGAAAGTCGTCTTATTTGTGCTTACTTCGAACCACATTTACTCCAGAGAATGTCTAGGAATCCCGTGCGCATCCATTGCATAATGGAAGTATCGGCTTGGACCTGTCTTCAAGTACTATTGGTAAAACTGAGAGAAACCCCGGAAAACCTTATTCAGAATAATTGGTCATGGGGTTTGAACCCATGTGCCTCCCCATTTCCGCTCTGAAGTCCGCGACGGGGAGGTTTCTTCAACTATTCTTTGATTGGTACTCAGGCATTTAATTTTTCTATCCGTTTCCGAAATACAAATCGGTGCCCTTGGACATTTATCTCACCATGTGTTTTCTATTCGATTGTTTGTTATCATTTCTACTATTAAAAAACATATAGTCTTAGTGAGACGGAATGTACGTTGATTTATGAAATAAGTGGATATTTTAGATTTAGTGGAGTTAAATATCTTCAGTAGTTACAAGTCGATTACAATTATCTCATATAAACCGTAGATCATGAGTTGTAAGTAGATTAATCAAATTGGTTTATTTTACTCATTTATTTATTATCCTTTGGCTAGGCAGACATGGGTACCCACCCCTAAGCAGCTCGTCACATCAAAATTTGGCGTCCATCAGCTAGCACCATGGGGAAGCGAACCGCTATTTGCCTAGTGAAACAGTAGAAAACCGTAGAGAAATTCTTCGAGTAGCCAACAGTAGTACTCGAACGTGTTTGCCTCCACAATCCCGTTTAGTAGTCGTAGATCGTATCAAGAGATTTGATTATAATATCAGTATTCATAAGTACAAATTTTAGTTTAGATTTCATGGAAATAACGTATAAAATCCTTTTCAAAACGGTTTTAGAAAAAATACATGACACCTGCAAACACTGAGTTGTCATAGATCAGGAGCTGCCATTTAATTGTCGAATGTCTCGTGAGAATAGTCACCATCTACTTCTGGTGAAGGCTTTAATTTCTCTGTTAGCTCTGGGGTAGCCATCCTCTTCGCTTTTCAACGTGTGACGCAATTCCCAGATGAAATCGTAAACCCTGTGCTGTGCGTCACATCTCTTCAAAATACTACAGAATCCTCAGCCATTGGCTGCCCACTTGATGTAATCGAGTGCCAAGCACACGAAGTGAATGTGATGTTAAAAAAGAGTCAACAGATCTCTCTTCCTTTGCGCCACCCCCGATGACAGGCGTGAGCAGCATTCAATGTCCCTTTCCCCCCTCCGTTATTGCCGATTTCATTGCTTGAAATGTTTGTTACTTTTTCCTGAAAAGTGCCAAATAAATTTATTTATCGGGAATTGAGAGAGTTCGTACTCATATGAAACATATTTCTAATTATTTTTTTTATTTCGATATTACTACGTTTATTGCCAATTTATGTGTTAAGGTTTATTTCGTTGAATTGTTATTAGCGTCCTAAAAGAAACAGGTGATTTTCTAAGGACGGGATCTAGTGTTTCTGGTAATGTGGGCTTTGAATCATTCGATCCAATGGACCGAACTACACTGTAAAAAATAGTTGTGTTAATTCAACACAATGCGGTGTCCCAGCGTGACTACCACTTTTGTGTGTTAAATCAACACAACATACTGTGTTGATTTCGGTACTGTGAAAAAAAAGTTACGGAGGCAAGGAGATTTGAACATGGGTTGTTTAGTTAGAAGTCGAGTGTCTTACCGACTGAGCTAAATCGTCGGACAGAAAATGAAGTAGATGCAAACGATATTTAATGAACAACATTTGAATTAAACGACTACACTATAGATTTAAACAGTGTATGGGTTCAAATATATGTTGTTGAACCCCCAAAACAAACAAAGATACTTGCACGACTTATGACATGCTTTAATCACTTCCTATTTGTCAATTGGAAAACATAATTCCCATTCATTGAGAATAATTCTATTTCTATGAAAGCAAGCAAGATGGCGGAAGCCAAACACTTGAGCAGCATTACTGCTTTCTTATCGTAATAATATGTCGAATGCTGCGCTTACTTTCATAGAAATGGAACATATTCTCAGTAAATGGGGATTGTGATCCCTAATTGACCAATGAAAAAGTGATTAAACCATGGCATAAGTCGTGGGAGTAACTTTGTTTGTGTTTACGGTTTAGCAAGATTTTTTTTAATCCTCTATATTGTTTCAATCTAGTACTCTTTTCGTCTGACGATTTAGCGAAGTCGGTAAGACGCTTGACTTCTAACTGAGCAACCCATGTTCAAATCTAGCTACAGCCGTAACTTTTTTTCTTCCAGTACCGAAATCAACACCGTGTATTGTGTTGATTTAACACACAAAAGTGGTAGTCACGCTGGGACACCGCATTGTGTTGAATTAACACAACTATTTTTTACAGTGTACTACTACTATTATCAATAATAATAATAATAATAAAAGTACCAGAGTTCCCTTGTTCTTGGTTTTCTTATAGAATAGGTTTCTCAATTTTTGATAAACTTGTTTGGCTCACATAACTATAGACTACACAAAAGTCTTGAATTTGAATTAGACTTTTATTTAAGGTCTTTTTGGCATCTTTGGCTCAGGCCGGGATACATTAGGTAGAGCATGAGAAAGAGATCAACCTCTTAAGGTTTCATCCCGGCATTCGTCTGGTGAAACGAGGAAATCCATAGAAAACATCAATCAGGATGGTCTACCATAAGGTTCGAACCCACGTGAATACCCATAGCCGTTCTGAAGTCCGCAACGTTACCTCCTGCACCACGACGACCGAGTACAAGAGTCCTGTGTTTCTTCGCTTTTCAAAATTATAGGAAAACAAAGTCAAGATAATTTTAAGTTTGAGAAACTACCAAATATTGAATTCTATGATATAAGTGGTTTAAAAGAAAGATTGTATTTTAATTATTAAATCCTATGCAAAAGTAAGATAATCGATGCTCCTGTCAAATTTCTCATCTTCATAAATTAACTCTAAACACTCTCTATTTTATCTCATAAAAATAAATAGCTTTGGGTTGCAGCAAGTTTAAAATTATAATAAGGAACAAAGAGACTTGAATACTACTTGCTCCTAAGTTGCATTTTGTTTTCACTTAGCCATAAACTGAGAAGATGATATATTTCAATAGAGAACTTGTGAAAAGGTTTAAACTGGTGTTATGGTAACAGTTCTCTATTGCGTTATTTCCTCAATTATCATAGCCCTGGAAATTATCCTCGAGATCCATTTTCTAATTGTTGTAATAAGCTTTAACAAACGATGTGGACATGAGATATTGCGTAACCATAATTACAGGAAATGTGGAAGAAGCTAGCCATTACTATCTTCACTGAGTAACAGAAAATTCAGTTTGTGCTCCCTTTATTATCTCTTTTATGATTAATAATGTTATACGTAAAGCCTTTTAGTGCAATAAAGCGGACGAAGGAGACTCTATCTTTTTGAAAGTTAAGTTAAATTTCACGCTTAGTCGCACCGAGAAATCCTCATCATGTTTCTTCGTTTCTTTTCTCCATTATGATGGAGGCTGTGGTCAAAAAACGAATGACTTTCTTAGACAAATTCTTTTGCAATAAAACTTACTGCTTCTTTTAAGCACAAGATCCGGAATTCAGAGCCTGCTAGTGAGCTATAAAATGCGTAGATATATTTCTCATATAAACTTTCTGATGAACGGACTAAAAATAAAGTCAGTTGTTAGAATATCACAAGTACTATTATTTTTAATTCACGTAATTGAAGTATATTTCGATATTAATATTAACGTTTCACTTCCAAATTGAGCCATATATTTTAATACATAGCCTAACTTTTGTTTCTAATGAAACATAAACATACGAACATAAAGCCCAAAACTCCAACTTTCGTTTCTCAAAATTATAATTTGTTCTGTGGGCGACTGTACACATGCCAACTGGCATACTACTATGTTTTCGTTACAAAGGTAAGTATTATTTTTTTAAATTTACCTAGCCGTCAAATAGGAACCTGTGCAGCTAAATTCTCCATTTAATTTGTTTTTAGACAACGCAAAAATGTTATATTTCTAACAGCTTTCAACCTAGAAACTCCGTCTTTTGACCTCTTTTTCTGTACACAGAAGGAATGGGATTAGCGCAGAATGTTAACGTAGATGGATACAGCACATCTCAAAGAGTGAAACATAAAATAAATCTCCAAAACTGATTGAAATCTTTTCAAAGAGAAAAAACGTATTAATACAGATGTCGAAACCTTCATAGTACAAATAAACTATGTTAACGCAACATTAACACGGATGCGAGCCCTTTTGAACGAAGTAAGACTCAACAATTATTATTATGGAATCTGCTCTCCTAATACGAAGAACTAAGCGCATACTCTCGACCTACTACACATCGACTCTTCATCATCGCTGGACTTAGCCGGTAAGCTCCTCTGCTATATACGAAACATCTTTCGAGTTATATCGCGAAAAGTCTTCTACAAAGACTCTTCAAGCCTTCCTTGTAGTTTATAATTTTCTTTTGTAAATTATTTCAGTTAGATTATTTTATTAAATTCAATTTTAAATTCTCTACTAGTTTCGTATAAGTTACGCTTTCCCGAATCTTAGTCACAAATCAAGAGTGTAAATCAATTTTAAACTCATTTCAAATCGCGAATGGATCTAACGGGTATTATTTCAGAGCTCCTCAATTGATCATTTTATCTGAGGATAATAGGTTATGTACGCAGCGTGATTTTCCAAAATATTTTCAATCGCTTCTAACATTAAGGGGCTAAAAAGTATAATTATAATGGGAAAATAGAAGTTACAGAGAACTCAAATACAGCTTATAATTGATATAGCACATAACATAGCTTAATCAATTAAAACTTATTCAATTAAGGGATTAGGATTTTTATTATGATGTTCAAAGTCGACATGAATTGAAAGGCTTCCATCAAGAAGTAAAGTTCCACACAGATGTGAGCTATGGCTCCAAATCTTTCTCTCTTTATTGTCATATGAGAAACAAGTTAGTTTCAGCAAGAACTAAAGAGAAAACGGAAAACATGTTACTTTACATGTTTCGCATCAGCTCTTCCAGCCAGTAGGAAATAAGTCCTTGTTTCTAATAAATTCCTATGTCTCTGTGAGCTTTATGAAAATACATTGGCGAATTTCGACTTGTATGATGAGAAGAGTAGCAAAGAACCAATCGTCGAAGTACATTTCATTCTCTATCTTGTGAAAAAAAAGGCATATCTCTGCTTGCATTCGTTCTGAAGTTAGGCTGTTTGGCTCTCCTGAAAAGTTGCAATTTTGTAGATAGGCTCTTTTGACCGTAAGCCCTCGATTGTTATTCGTTAAAAAGCAGATATGAATAGAAGCGTGCATTTGCGTAATCAAATTCGGATTGTAAGAAAATGGAAGTTAGCATTTTCTCGTAATTTAAAATTCAACTGGCGTAATAACAAAAACGAGGCATACATTGATTGAATCGTCATATGTAGAAAGGTGATACGTGACAAATTTTGAAGACATGATATTTTCACAAAAATCAACTCATGTGTGGTAGACACATACCCGTAAGAAAATAGGATATACGATGCAGCTCCTTGTGGGCGACAAAGAAGGTCCACAACTGATTGAAAAACGTAAAAGATTTAAAGCTACTCAGTTTCTATTTTATTTTTAGACTGTAAAATTTAATTTTCGTCACGTACGATCACCTTCTTGCATGTGAAGATTCAATTGAGGTCTGAAACTATCAAATTTGAGATTTGCTATGCATTTAATCGATAAATCAGCAGCCATGCACATGTGAAAGATTTATGTATACATGCCATTGCTAATAGTTAGCAAATCGTCTCAGTATTCATTCGTATCTATGTGTAACTTAGGAAAATGAAATTTGTTTTAATGATTTTGCTAAGAAAGATGATTTCGGAGAATTGCTATTTTATCCTTTTAAGATCTCAATTAATACGCTTCATCATGAAATTCGAAATGTGGCACTCATGATTACTCAGCTTCAACGATTCCGTTCGAGTTTTGGACATTACATTAAAAGTAGTTAACGATATACAAATAACGTATGAAACCACTTCGTTTATTATCAGACAATGTTTATCAGCAGCTATCGAAACCGTAAAGTTCTTTTCTTGTTATAATTTCAATCCAAAGAAATAGAATTTGAAAGAAGTAAACTATATATGTGAAGTGATTCTTTTTCTTACTTTCACCAAAGGTATTTACTTTAACGTTTCAATCAAATACTTTAATATTAAGTCAGATTAGTGGAACTTCTGCCCTATTTGTAGTTGTAAAATTTCTACGTTTTAAACAAATATTATTTTATGATAAAAATTAGACTCATTCATTTTATTATATTTCAGAATCCAAAGTCCTAAATACAGATTTGAAATTTGATGAAATTGAGTCTTTGCCTGATGTTTGGAATTCATAAATCAGAGTCAGTTCGCGAACCACGATTGAAACTACAATTTTAATTTTAAAACAAATTTACAATATTTTTGAAAATGAATTTGTGATTTTGAAAACCACGCTAAAAATATAACAGAAGCAAATACGCTACTTCTTCGTAACATTATGTGTAGAGGAGAAGAATACTTATTTCTCTAGACTTTCTCTTAAAACAAAATAGATCGTTTTACTATAATTTGTTACGCTGGACAACAACTAGAAGAACCCAGCCCCCGTAGTTCAAGCTAATGTCACGGACTTCGGATTGGTAATGCGTAGGTACGGGGGTTCGGACCCCGCGACCGTCTATCCTGATTGAGTTTTTCAAGGTTTCCCCAGCCTAACCAGGCGAATACCATGGTACTCAAAGAAAGGCCATGGCCGATACTTTCCCTCTCTACCTATCCCATCTCGGTATGAGCCAAAGATGCCAAAACGCCATGAATAAATTCAATCAATACTGCAACTAAGAGGGAAGACTTTTTACTCTAACAAAGATATATTTATTCTCTTGTAATTGTTTTCATTGTCTGCTACAATAAACTATTGTAGCTTTTAACGCTCAACAACGAGTGATTTAACCTATGTCTGACGCCATGTGTTTTCTTCCCGTTTTAATCCATTGTATATTATCTCTAAGCGTACGAAAGGAAATTGATTTTTCAGGAATTCTTGTCACCTATTGCTCTTCACGTTGTCAGAAGATGGAATCTTTCCTCGACCAATTTCGAAGATGCACTTGTTGAAACAAGAATGTGATGTACGTGTTATCGAAGAGATCTTTCTGAAGTAAGTGCGACCTGACCCTTAAATTGTAGCTTCAACGATTATGTCTGGAAAGTTTAGTATCATCGGCGTCAAGGAAGTTGAGGCTTCTCCATTTAGGACATCACCTATATCATATGGACAAAGAGGCCGTAGGCGTTGGACATTCTATTTTTGCTGTCAGAGGGAATAGAGTGTGTAATTTAATGTCGCATAGGATGATGGGTGCAATTGGAATTTACCATTACATAATTTAATCTGCAAATTCTTGTAGTTACATGTGAGTTGGTGAACTTTGGAGTCTTCATGTTTTATTTTATATGAAGATCTTTTTCCCTTCTGGGTTCTTTTAGTTATCTAAAACAATAGTTTTCGTAAATAGAAGGACAAAACGTATTTTACATGTATAGCCAAACAAAGCTGTAACAATTAAAATGTTTATTACTGTACTTTTATGTGGATGGAGAACTGTGGACAAAATTAAATTGAAGCCTCTCACTTCATTCAGATTTGTGATGCTTTAACGAGAGATTGAGTTCTCAGTGGACAGTAAGCTCTTCGTACTGCAAGGATCATCATGAAAGCAATGCCTTCATAGTTATAAGAGTTTTATTTGTAACGGGAAAAAATCTGAAACTTGAGGACAAAAATCGTGGAAGCATTGGTAATATCCAAATCCAAACCCAATATTTATCCAAACCCATTCAAAATATTATCCATCACTTTTTATAGATTTTCTTTTCATTAAACTCATTATTGAAACCCATTTTGGACTGTGGATGACGCTTCACTCAAGACTTCACAGCCAACATCTACATCATGAAGATGTATCCTGCGAAGACTATTTTTTAGAGGAACAAACAGATGAAAGTTTGGGGGAGCTAAATCAAGACTATGGGCGTTAGAGCATCACAGTCCATTACATTTTTGCAATAGCCTGCGGAATTCTTATTGAGGTGTGGGACCGTGCATCATCATGACGTAGAACAATGTTATCAAGTGGAATGTTGCTTCCTTTTATTTCTGATAGCTTCAATGACTGCACCAGAATTATACAGCAACCAGAAAACATAGATACAACAACAGACAACACACATATAACAATAGATCAACAGACAACACAACACAGATCAATCAGACAATAACAATCCCTGAGTCACAGTACCATGCGCATTCGCAAAAGTGTACTTCAAAGATTTCTTTTTACTTTAACGTGGGTAAAAAAGGTCTCGGAGTGAACATAGATAATATTTCTTGTCAACAATGTCTTGACAGTAACAATTTCAACGACTTTTCTTGTGTTACGATTTTTAAGGGGTAACATGAGGCTCTTTCCATCCCTGACAATAAAGAGTCTAACTCGCCTTCGCTCGAAGCTCTGAAACCTTTGGAGTCCCCAGATACAAAATTTCGTTTTTAAAAAGAGGGTGATATTTTAAAATTTATTGTTTCGAATTAGCTCCGTTTTGAATTTCAGAATTGAAATTCTTACTTCAGACTGAGAGGTAGAATTAGAATATAGACTTCGGGATGTCCAAAGAATCAGAAGAGATGTAGTATAGAATAGGGTCTCCACCTCCGGCTGGGTCAAAGAAGAAGGTATTTAGGTTTCGGTCTGTTAGGAGTATTGTAATGGCTCCTGCTAGGACTGGTAAGGATAGTAGTAAAAGAATAGTTGTAATTATGAGCTTCGAACTGTGGTGTGCTCAGTACAATTTGTATTTTATTCTTGTTGCTGTAAACCCCAAACTTAGTTGTCTGTTTGGCAACACTTGTTCTAGAATGTTCTTGAATTTGAATTCCTTATGTAGGATGACCTTCTCTGATTGGCTAGTAAAAGCGGGAAGAATAGGTGGTAACGCCAACTGTCGGCTTTGTTTGGCAGTTGGATTTGCAATGTGGTTTGTTGAAGGGGCCTCTATTTTTGAGGAAATTGTTTAAGTTTTACGTAAAGTGTTCTTGAGTAGAATATGTTTCTCCTAGAATCTGTGATTACTTTATATAAGAAAGAAAGTTATGAAATATTATTGGGCAATGCAACCAAAGAAATACGAAATTGATAGTGTAATTGAGATACACGGAGTGAAATACGTCATAAGACGATCTTCATACTCAGTCTTTGATACATGGTAATTATAGGTATGAAAGTGATTAGAAAGTTGAAATTATCCCATTTAATGGTAAGTGAAAAGTGTTGTGAAATATATCGAGAAGTTGGACAGTGTGTATAAAATTCATGTGAAAATAAGTGTCGTAAGTTTAAATGAATCTCTGGAAGTAAAAGTTCTTTATGAGTGCGAATATAATTCAGTTGTTGTGTACGCTGTATGCCAGAAGTGAAATAGGGAAGTTTCTTGTAGCCGTGTTATTTGTGACCAACATATTTTTTTTCTATGTGGGTAGCTGGAGCAGTTTTTCCGTGGTGTTGTCCTAGTAAGTGTCCTAGTAGACTGTAGAACCTATGTAGAATTTGTGTTCTTTTGGTGGTAGAAGATATACCCTATTTCACAGTACTAGTGAGTTTTTCGAGTCTTTTGAAAAATCCTTTTGTTGAGGCTAATTCGTCAGTGAAGTCAATAAATTGGAGTTTTACTTCGAGAATTATACATAGGGGAAGGTTGGCATTCTTTAATCGCTTTGATAAATTGTTTTATTAATTTAACGAAAAGTCAAAGTAGGAATAAGAAAGGAATATCTACTCTAGAAGTTCCATTTTCTTTAAGAAACTAATTTAGTTAATTTTTGCATAGAAAACTATTTTCAAAAAATCGCTGCTTTTTACAGTGTATCTTTTTAGATTATTTTTCGATATAATTTTCAGAGAAGAAAAACATTTCCTTTCTTACCAGATTAAAAGAAGTGAAAATCAGAAAGAATATGTAGAATATTTGTTACATTTTTCTTTTGAAAACAAAGCAAAGAAAGAAAAAACACAATAAACCAAACGTTTTTCTCAAAATTAATTCAGGTCTATTCATTGAACTTTTTAGTAGCTTTAAATTAGTATATATATATATATATATATATATTTAAAAATATCAAAATAGAACTTTACTCAGACTCCACGAAGGTTACTTATGTTACGAGTTCCTCTGGTTCGGAACCGGAGATCCAGTGACGATAGAATCTTTAAAAGTGAAGGCAAAAATATTGTTTTCTTTCTCTCCAGATTTCTAGGAGGAAATTAAAAATCCAGTCCTTTCAGCAATTAGTCGGAATTCTGTTTCACACAGAGATCTTTGAAATTATAGAAAGAGCTATTCACTGCAAACCATTGAGATAATTCAGTCATTATCAATATAGAACTTTATTACTATAAAATGACTATGGAGTGCTCTTTAACAAAGCTGTTTGTTGAATATAGAAATAGTTAATTCCGACTGTGACAAATGTTATTATAAGGGTTGAAAAATTAAGAGCTTTCGTTCAACCTAATGTGTACCAGTAGCGGCCTTTGGCTATGTTGTACCGTTGCACAACACATAGCTCATTCTTAAATTATTTAATTTTTATTTCAATCACTCTAATATATAGAATATGTAATAATATTCTATCCCTATGTGTCAAAAAAAGCCATAGTTTCCTTTTAGGAAGAGAAAAAATACTTCACAAGTTCACATTTTAATCTTGAGAGTGCAATTTTTCCGTAAGCCTCTGAACGCCAAACCTCTTCGCCAGCTGTTGGAATAGCATCTCGTATGTTAATACCATTGGCAGAAAGCTGTTGCAATCTTAAAGTCACTGGTCTTTCTCTTCTGTACATAATTTTCCATTCCATCCACTCGTGGCGCGCGTCGCCGTTCAGGCTGAAGGCGTCTGCTACTAACCTTCATTTACTCGCAGTCTCTACACACACTCTTTCTTTCTTTCTTTCTTTCTTTCTTTCTTTCTTTCTTTCTTTCTCTCTCTCTCTCTCTCTCTCTCTCTCTCTGAGTGAGTGTGTGTGTGAGCGCGTACGTGTTCCTGCCTTTGAATGTTCACAGAATGCTGAATCTCACAAGCGACGCTCGTGCTCTACGTAACGATACTGGAGTGACTGCTTAGTGTCTTAAGATAGACACCAGAGCAAATATTTAAACTCGTATGTCCACTTTCAGTCTAATCCAATGTGGACCAAACTTTCAGTTCTAACTCAATTTTATACGCTTCTTATCGCCGTGTGGCCCGTTTTTTTTATTTAGTCTAAGTTTTAATTCCTGAGTTATTCATATAACAGTATACCGTACTCTGCATGTAATCGAAAATGCTGCAAATAATATTTACGTTTTTTTTTTTGTTGTTTTTTTTCAAGAATTAAGACATAAATAGAAAACGGACCACACAGCGATATCGAGCGGAAAAAGCTGAGCTAGAACTGAAAATTTGGTACATATTGCTTTAGACTGGAAGTTTACAAACCATATTATTGAACGTAAAAAGGATATTATTCAATGCATGAATAAGATGAAGGAAGAGAAAATTCAAACACAATCCATTAAGTAAGCAAAGAAAGTATGCGATGTGATTACTTGCGAAGCAAAATCCCGCTTTACATTTACATGGCACGTTATGGCAACCACGCTGTTTACTCTAGAGAAATTTCCGAGTTACTTTTGGAATTTTCCAAAACAAACTGTGGAGAAATTATGTTCAATTTACACATTTCTTGACAAAGAAAAGCTCTGCCTTCGCTAAATCTCTTCAATCCACTCGGAAGAATTTCGATCAATGTCAGAAGCTGTTCAAAATAGGTTGGAGGAAACGTTTAGTGAATCTTCAAAGTTTCTAAAACTGATATTAACAATACCAATAATAGTCACATAAATTTCTAGTCACGAAAAATTGTGACAAACTATCAAATTCTATTCTCAATATTGTAGCTAGGCATACGACACTTTTCTAAGTTTTCTCAAAATCGTAGCTAATTGACTTAACATCCCTTTATTTGACGGTCACTTCTTCTTTTGTGTGTACGTTACATAATTTAACTCTACGTTGATTGATTGTGACTGATTAGCTACCCAATCCTCTCTCACATGAAAGTCCAGGCCCGCAGTTAGGGAGGGCTGAGCCCCTGTAAATTTTTATTGCTCCAATACAAATATTTAATTTTTTGTACGTTTCGTAAGGCCACACCCTTCCCTATTTTCTCGTGGTCCCCTACTGTTTGTGGCTGACGGCGGGTCTGAGTGCAACACCCAGTAAAGACAACCACCGGCCGTCACTGATAAACATACTCATATATGTGGTGTACTCATATATGGTTTCCCCAATTGCCATAATAAATGAGTATTCCTTTTAAGTATGTCTAGTGCTGTTAATTCTATGGATAAACACTGCATACTTAATAGTAGTAACATTTCAGAACCCTTACCTTCCAGACATGAAATTTCGTGAAGTACCGTATTTTAAAATTAAAACTTCTGAGTTGATGCCATCTTCGATTAAGGTACTTTTTTTTTTTTACTTGAGAATTGATTTCAGCGCGTTTCCGAACATCTATACGTAACGTTTAATGAAATTCGGATGATATTTTAAAAAGTAAGTTCGTGTTGATTGAAGCTTGCATTTCAGTATCGAGCTCAGCGCCGTCAGGAAGCCGTGGATAGTAGGACGAAAATAGGACAGCCATTAAACTCGCACAGTGCGTCCTTCTGTGGCAAAGTCCGTGAAATCCCCAATGACAAGGATTCTTTAGAATTCATAGTTGTATCCAAGCAAATATAAACTCATCTCAACACAATATACAGTGGAAATCCAAAAACCATTCCCTTTATTCCTTAGGGCTCAGACAAATTACTCGAGCGTATTGAAACTATCTCATATCTTTCCTTCCTTTTCCATATGTATGGCAAACAACAGGAGATGGATGGGCATCGTAGCACGCAGGTCAACATCTGTCAATGTGGAAGCGGCATGGGAGGGGGGGAGGGGGAGGACAAAGACCTGATTATTTACGTCACACAACGAAGGGGAAGAAAGATACGTGACGAACATAGAAAACAGTGAAGAGTTTCTGGGAAACAAACGTTTGGGAGATAAATGAGATGAAAGGACACGTGCAATGCAATCAGAATATAGAAAGAACATGTGCAACTACGTATTAAGATGAAAATGTAATTGGATTGGACCAAAGTAAACGTCTGTACTCTAATTTTTAGTCTATTTTTCATTCAAGACTTATAAATCGGGTTTCTCATTATGTGCCTTTCGGTGTTTCTTTTATTTTTCCTTTGGCCTAATTTTCCTCTCGATGGATGATTCTCCTTTTCGATATTTCAACCAAAAACCTATGAAAGGCACGATGAACAAATAATATGTGAAATGACGTCATTCTTATTCATGTCTGAGTCTAAAAGTAATATCAATATTACATGCAAGAATTTCTTAAGCATTGAAATATACACAGAACAATATTGTTCTATACTGTGACCGGTACTCGAAATTGAATCTTCAAATTGCCAGCTGGGTGTCCTACCATTGAACCAGCATGACACGACATATTTTTCTGTCTGTGGAACATTCTACATGCCTCCGCTTAACCATTTACTATGCTCAACTGAAACCGGGTCCTAAAGCTGAACCGATTGACCCGGTCTTGACTGGAAGTGACCTGAATGACCCGGTGACCCTGTCTTCACCCAAACGATCATACTGACTATGATCCAGATAGATTATTGACTAACGCCTATCTTAGTCGACAGATATTTGTACATACACTTCTTGATCTTTCCGGAAATATAACACTATTTTCATATGTTATTACTAATTATTAACTTTTCGGCATCCAAATGTTCGTACTCTGGGGTCAACTTCTGTCTCGTTCACCCCCTGAAAAGAAAAAACACTGTTCAAATGCAACAATGTATACGGAAATAATAAAAACTCTATTCTGCCTTTGAGTTCACTGGGTGAGGCCGGGTCCCAAGCATAGACCGAATAACCCGGTTGACCCGGTGACCTGTTTCAGCTCTGACTCTACTGGTCTCGATAGTGCTGTGGAAACAATAATTAGAGACCTACGGTGTCGATAAGGTTTAGTGAGGAATGCACTGCCGGCAACTGAGAGGTCTGAGTTTGACTCCGAGGTAGGACAACGACCATTTATTTTGTATATATTTCAATAATTACTTCACACAAGATATGTAAAGTACGGTAACTTCTTCAACATATTTACAGTTAACAAATTTGATGTTTAACTGATCTTTCATTTACAGAGTTTAGATTTGAGAATGACAAGTACATTCATATTATGAACATTAACCAGCTAAAGTAAGTGGTAACTGGTAAGTACCTCGTTTAAAGTGTTTTTTTTAAATTATTTATTGAACTAATCTCCCAACCCTGCCTCTTAATTTGTTTTAGTTTCTATTCAAGAAAAACCATTGAACTATTTTGTCTCTTTCGGTAGCTTACTATCTCTTGAATATGGGCAATTTGCCCCTCTCTTTGCACTGAGGTTTCCTCGGGCTTTTGTGAGGCCTCTGTATGGTCTGGTGCCTGATGTTTTTACCAGACCTAGTTTTCTTCTTGGAGGGTTTCATTTTCTCCTTATTTCTTAGTGTTTCTTTTTAGTTACATAAAACATATAACATATATATATATATATATAAGCTACATAGATATATACTTACTTTAATTTCCATGAGTACTCCGTTTATTCCAACCTTCGCATTGCTTCAGAATCTGAAATAAGAATCTTACATAGTCTATTAGTCACTTCACACACAGTTTCTTATATAAAAACATTACCTTTTATGATACATAAATATACATATCAGTGAGTTGCAAATGTCTGATTTATAGAATCCAATCCCATACGTATCCTTCCGCTATTTTATGCAGAAGTTCTGGAAATACTATTATCGTTTAAAGTAAGGTAAAAAGATTGAATCTAGTTGCTAAGCAAAAAGATGATTGACTACTAATGAGGAGGTTCCGGGTTCGATTCCCGTAAGTGACCATCCTCTTCTTAACAACATGAAGGAAAGTTAGAAAAGTACTTAATTGTGTTTGCGCAGCTTGTTATTTCCCGTCGTTGTCCCTAGAGTAAATTAAAGTCTGTGTCAGAAGGTAGATTGATCCCTTGTAGTTCCTAATTTCAATTAGAGTCGGTTCCCCAAAGTTTTCTTAAAAGCCTATTTTCAAACACTCACAATTTGTGTTTTCTAGTTGGGTCGTAATCCCAACTTTTGCAACCATAATGTATTACTGGAAGAACAACTTTATCCTTAGACGAATAAATTAAAGTAGAACTCTTGCATTGCGTTTATATCAAGAATACAATTAATTGTTTTTGTAACTCCTTCGAGCTTTTATCTGGAAATGATTCTAATTGTCTTACGGCTGTGTTGTCGAATTATCAGCCGGCATCTTCAAAGACATTTAGAAATAGTAACTAACAAACTATATGGCTTATAGAAGTAGCAAGTTCATCGCCGTAGTAACAAACGTTCGCCATTGGATTCTATCCTGGGCAATATCAAACCAGTTTTTATCACGAACATCTACTTCTCGAAGATATCTTCCAATATTGTCCTCCCAACGACGTCTCGGTCTTCCCAATGGCCTCTTTCCATCCGGCCTTCTAATCATGATAGAATATAATCTTCGTTTTTCCCCATCCGAGCTAGATGGCCTGCCCACCTTAGTCGTCGCGATTTCATTACTTTTACAACATCTGGTGAATCGTACAGTCCGTGGAGTTTATTATGCAGTCTCCTGCACTCTTCAGCCATCTCGCCCCGTTTCGGCCCGTACATCTTTCTCAAAACCTTATTTTCAAATACACGTAATTTATGTTCATCGGCTAGGGTCGTACTCCAACTTTCGCAACCGTAAATTATCACCTCATTCCTAATTCTTATGTTTTTTATTTCCGTTATTCCCTGAGTTTCGGCTTGTTATAACGTATTTTGTTTTCTCTATATTTACCTGTAGACCTATCTCATCGCACGCTTCTACTAAGACATCGGTGTTGCTTTGTAGTGCATCTATATCGTCCCCTATTTATTCAACATCATCCGCGTATACAAACAGTTGATTCAAACCATTCAATGATAGTCCCTTTTTGCTCCCTTTAATTTTTTAAACCGCATATTCTAACGCAAAGTTAAACAGTAGCGGTGACAAGGCATCGCCTTGTTTCAATCCGTTGCGAATCTTGAAACTATCTGACATATTTTTAGTTATCCGTACTATGCTTATGGGGTCGCTGAGACACATCTTCACTAGTTGGACCAATTTTTTCGGAATTCCAAATCGTATCAGGATACTGTATAACTTTCCCTTTTGATAGAATCATATGCTTTCTTAAAATCAATGAATAGCTGGTGAACCGTTCCATTGCATTCCCATTTCTTCTCGAAAATTTGTTTCAAGGCAAAAATCTGGTCCAACGTGGATCTATTTCTTCTAAATCCACATTGGTGATCTCCAATTATTTCATCTACTTATACACTTAGGCGTGTTAACAGAATATTACTTAATACTTTGTAACAGGTTTGAAGCAACAAGATTTTGCGGTAATTATTACAGTCCGATTTATCGCCATATTTGTAAATCGGAACTATTATTGAGGTTTTCCATTCCTTTGGGAGCTCCTCCTTTTTCCATATAGCACTTATCAATTTATGTAGTTCCTTGATTAGTGTTGTTTCTCTAGCTTTAATTAATTCGGTTAGAATATTATCTATTCCTGGTGATTTGAAATGTTTTAATTTCTTTACCGACATTTCGATCTCGATCTCGCTAGTTTCGGGAATCCACTTTTCTGCGGTATGAATTTCAAATTTCTCTGTTTGTCCCCCGTTGTGTACATTAAGAAATTCGTCAAAGTAACTTTTCCACACGTCGCCAATTTAAGTCGGATCAGTAGATGACGCAAAATACGTAAAGGAAAATATGGGGAAACGTTGTGAAAGCTTTTAAGTTTCGAATACAATTATTTATTTTTTATCTTTAAAACGTTTCGGTGTAAATATATAATTGAGAGTATTGATATTTGAATTTAATTTACGACCTAAACGTACGTGAGACTCAGGTCGAGATGGGGTATGGGAAGGGATATTGGAATGTAGTCTGTCAGGGCCTAGTTTGTCGGTACAATCCCGGGATTCGCCGGGTGTGACTAACTCAAACCCTGGAAAAACGTCTGTCAGAATTGTTGGTCGCTGGGATCGTTCCCAGGGCCTTTTAATTGGTTAGTGAATGCTCTACCAACTGACCTAGGTATCTCGTTGCGATTATTAGAATAACATTGATTTATTTTGTTTAATTTACATGTTACACGCTGAATACATGTCTATAACTTAAGAAAGTGGTATTTTTGAGGGTTGACAAACATCAGGGAATAACATTCTTTTGGGGAAAGAGGAAAACCGGACAGAAACTTTCCTGTAGTTTTTGCTAAATTAAGGGAAGCCATAGATACCGGATTCAGAACGTCCTGTAACATGAATAATCTTCATACTTCCTAGTGCCGATTTGAGCCCCCGACCTTAAACTACCGAACCATAGATGCTGGATGGACATGTAAAAACTAGAATTGTTAAAAAAAATGAATTATCCATGATTTCTGTAACATTATCACATAGCTCAATATGGTAGTAATATCACAGGCAGTTCGGCGTGTTCAAGATGGCGGAGAGATGATACGTGTGATTGTGATCTCTCTAATTTGGTCTTATTTTTAAGTGTTATTGCCCTGTTTAGTGTTCTCTTTTGGATGCCAGTTATTGACTGTTGTCAAGTGAGTTTAAGTGATGAACAAAATAGTGGATACATGTGGTTGTTCAGCTTTAGAAGATACAATTTTCCAGCGGCAAGCTGTACAACTCGTGTGCTCTTCAAATGTGATGGCGGCTTCCCACTTTTTTCGTTCACGGAGTAAGCCCAGTTACGGCGCAGTGTCTCCAACTATGAAGATCTTGCTTTATATTGTGAGCAGTGTCCTTCTCTCTGGTGACGTCTCTCTCAATCCCGGCCCTATCTTCACTTCGTGTAGTAGTAAGCCTGTGTGGGATAGTGATATTTTCAAAATTTATTCTCAGAATGTGCAGTCTTTGTAATAAACTATCAACTGTGGATGTGGTTAATAGTGAATTATCAACTTACGATGTCTTGGGATTTTCTGAGGTTTGGACTATTGACAGTTTTTCCAACAGTGAGATTATGCTTAAAAACTACCAGGTTTACAGGAGGACCGTGGCTCTAGGGGAGGGGGTGTCATGCTACTAGTACATGATCGTTTGCCTTCTGTTAGACGCTATGATTTAGAAAGAAACTCTGAGCTATTATGGGTAGAGATACAAGGAGAACATTCAAAATTATTAATAGGCTGTTACTAAAGAAACCCCAGCAAAAATATATACTCTTTAGATATTTTATTCGATTCTGCCCTCGTCGCTATCAAAGAACGTGATATATGCATCATTGGAGACTTTAACGTACACATCAACTGGGATTCAAAATTAGTTGTGTATGTACTGACCAGGCTGACAGATGGTTCTTCGAACATTTCATTGAAGGTCTGGGTATGTTCCAAAATAATATGTTTCAAACTAGGGGTAATTCTGTTTTAGATTTAGTTCTTTTCACCCTCGAAAAAGTGAAAGTCATTCCAGGCAGAAATATTTTTGACACACCGGACCACCTGTCGTTAGACATTGAACTGCAATTTCCCCCTCCTTGCCGCTGGCGCTCTTCCATTCAACGAACTATCCCCCTGTGGAACAAAACGAACTGGGACTTACAAGGAGACGGCGCCAAAACGTACATTTACTTTGCAACCAAACACATATAGGGCAAAAGTACATCGAAAATAAAGGGACACGTGTTCCGTCATTCGTCCATATAGCCCCACGTTAACGTAGAAAAAAAATATTGTCTAGAATAGAGGACTTAGCCTGCATGGATTATCAATATTTTGACTGAGCAGTATGTTGTCAAGGAGAAAGTAAATTGAAAATAAGCCGATACGTATTTCGACGTTTGCTCCAACATTGCTATTTGCAAGAGGAAAACCGAACGATTGCTGTAAGGTGACCCGTGCGCTTATGAACCTTCCCTTGCAAGGTGTGCAACTACAGTTCACTTGTTCTCTCCCGGCAACCGTTACTCCAGTGTAGACCCTATAGTAAACTGGTGTTCCACGACGCGAAGTTTGCTTTTTGCCTACACTGGTATGTAGCACTAGTAAAGTGATGTTAGTACGAATACCGTACATGCATCGCCATGTCGCACGAAGCACGCGCATGCCAACTATAGGATGCTCGAAGAAAGAAAGTGGTTCCTGGAGAAGGGAGATATAACGAGCTGTGAAGCATTTTGCAGATAAGTTGATAAGGTAAAATTACATTACAGGGAAAATGGGACACCGTGGGTAAAATGTACACACACATTGCTGGCTGCGCCGAAACATGATGTTTAACCTTAGAAATACCATGCTTGAATCTGCTACGTAAAGTACCAAGGAGAGGGGTCAAATTTGCCCACGCTTCTTTTAAGTAATTTTTATCAAGATATTTTTATGAAGGCTACGAAATAGTAGTTACGAGCAAAACAGGCCCAAGACCAAGGCTACTATTGTCTTAGTCTTGTATATTCTATCCTGGTCTTGATCTGGTATATCAGGTTTTGGTCTTGGTCTTATATCGAAGCATCTTTATCTATATGTTCGAGTAGCGCATAGCGCGGCCGACCGGTCATGCAGCCAGAGAAGTGTGCGTAGCTTAGGGCTGCCACCTTTTGATAATTAAATTACGGGACACTTGGCAAAAAAGTACGGGACAAATCTGAAATAACATAAAATGAAAGTAACTATTTAGCCCCTGTACTACAATATTACCTGCCCCTGGACTACCCGCACAATTTAAACGATCCTGCTCATACTCCAAAAGCAATGGCGGAAGGAAAATGGATATTTCAATTTTCTAACCACAGTTGGCATAAGTATCTACTATCAACTAGACACAACAGAAGGGACGAGTATTAAACATCACCATGTTGGGGTCCGGGGATGTGAACAGTCTCTCCTCGTCAGTCTGCATAGTAAACAGTTGAAAAGAAAAACGATCACGGGATATTGTTAAGATTACTGATATGATGAAAATACGTGTTTGAATTCACTAGTCATAATACGTGATAACCACTCATAATACGTGATAACCTCTCATAATACGTGATAACCTCTCATAATACGGGACGCGTAATTTTTACGTACAATACGGGACGCGTAATTTTTACGTACAATACGGGACAGGTGGCAACCCTATGCGTAAGTGTCCAACAATTCACCATCCTCACAGCGTAAATTCTTCCCTTCCTTGCAGGCAAACGTATTCCTATACGAAATAATACCGGGACACGTATCCGCATATTTTTAATTTACTTTCACCTTGACAAGATGACGCGTTTCTCCTTTAAGTCAAAATATCGATCATTCATGCAGGCTAAACCCTCTATTCTAGACAATAATATTTTTTCTACGTTAACGTGTGGCTATATGGACGAATGCTGGTACACGTGTCCCTTTATTTTCGATGTACTTTCGCCCTATATGTGTTTGGTTGCAAAGTGGATGTACAGTTTGGCGCCGTCTCCTTGTTAGTTGCAGAAACAATACCGTGGGAAATTTTAAAAGCAGGACACGTGTATGATACCTTGGATTTATTTTATGCATGCTTGGACGCTCTTATAAAAGACTATGTTCCAGTCAAGAAAGCGAAATCCAGTAAGTTTCCGATGTGGTACAGTCAGGAAACAAAACTTGTCCTCAAGAACAAGAAGTGTGCATGGTCGCTCTGGAAACAGCATTCTAATATTTTTTTCATTCAACAACGCAAGTTATGTAAATCTCTCCTCCGTAGAGATTATGATAACTATACTGAATCTCATCACAAGCTGTAACCAATCCTAAACGCTTTTGGTCTCTTATAAACTGAAGGCGACAAAACTCAGGTCTACCATCTCTAGTTTCATACAGTGAACGTACTGCTTCATTCAACGAAAGAGTTGATTTATTTAATGACTGCTTCTATGACAACTTTAATGTTTGTTCATATCCTCCATTTTTCCTGATGTAAAGTCTAAAATTCGCAATTGCCTAGCAGATATAAACACAACCCCTGCGGAAATAACATTTGTAAAACAATATCACAGACATTTTGATTTCTCTTGACTTAAAAACATGGGCACTCGAAGAAAACTTAATGACTTAAATTTTCTTTATAAAATAATGCAGGGGCACTCAGGACAAACGATCTTCTTCCGCTTTTTAGCCTAAGAGTACCCAGACAAAATGCTCGTTCCCAAAGTGATTTCTACCTCTCAAAACCGCGATTGTGTTTGGTCCAGTGATCTCTTGTATACTGATTATCAGATTTTTACAATACTTTTCCTTTGCCACCAGACTTCTCTCTCAGTAAAAGTAAATTTCTAAAGGCTTGTTATATGAATCTGGAATAAAAACTGATCTTATTTCTTATTGTATAATTATTTGTGATAATTATTATTTTTGTTGTTATGATTTTGTTACATCACATTGTTACAAGAACGGTGTAAAATGGCGTTTGCTGTATCTGTGCTAACTTCTAATAAATAAATAAATAAAGATGGAACATTAAAAGAAAAGGTCTTTCCCAAATAACTTTTCCATTACACCATATATGGATCTTTGTACCCCACCTACGACATACAAAGAAACACTCACATCCTTTATTTAAAAATAATATATCAGTGTTCTAATATTGTTTTGATGTTCAAATTGTGGTCATTTGTGGCTAAAAAATTATGCTTTATAACGGGAGCTTTTTTGTTCTCATCCTGCCATTAGAACAAGAATAATGACTCAATATATGCTTTAGGTGTCCTCCTCGCCCCATTCTCCCCTACTTACTTTTAATTATCTGATTTTCCTTCAAGCTTGAAAATGTATAAATTGAAACTAAGTCAACTAAAGAATGAAAAAAATGCTAGGCAGGAAGATGTATCATAAATCTTAGTTTAAATACAGAAAACACGGGAAACTCTTTATAAACAGACAACTATGAAGTGTCTACACAAACAGCTACAGCTGAGTGTACTCTCATGGTAGTGCAACGCTTAGTTTCAGAGCGCTCATTAATTTCATGTTGCTCTGTCTAATCAAATAGGTCGTCAGAATAAAGGCAGATCGCTGGATCAGCGCGCAGGCGAACAACTGACGGTTGCAACAATGGTATCTGGCAGCCAGCTCTCATCAATCACTCGGACTGGCGCGAAGATTTGTTACCGTGCATTAAATTGAGCTTCCATTTAGAGCAGCCACACCTGGAACATGGTTCGATTCGCTGTTGAAATGTTGTGCTACTTCTCGCTGGAAGTTCCGCGAAAGGAAAGAATGTGTGAGATCACTCTTCCTTTTCTTTCTTTCTTTCTTTCTTATCTGCCTTTTGTTCTTTGTAGATGACGATGAAATGATAGCTGAAACATCTGTCTACATTTCAGCCATAAACGTTAAGTATTTCTCTAATTTTTTTCTTTTATCTCATTTCTCACTTTCTACCATTTCTCTGGACTTTTCATCTTCACTTGAATTTGAATTTTATTTAAGGTCTTTCACTCACGCCGGATGGATGATGATGAGAGAATTCATTGAAAGAATAAAGTGGGAGTAAACAGGAAAACCCCGAAAGAAAACACACATGGTATTTCCCTACATGGCACAAGCTGGGATCGAACCGGAAACCCCAAGTACCAGAGTCAAGCGGTCTACCATTAAGCCAATGTAATCCCGGCACTGGGGAGGAAAATTTGATTTTCCATGTTATATTAATCGTTACTTGAATATCTTTGATCAACAAGGCATCTTTGATAACCAACATACATTTATCAAATACGTGTTTTCCATTCAAAAAGATTGTACCCAGTTTGGTGGTTGTCTTTATCGAGTTAGTATCATAAAAGATAATTAAAAAATCTTTTTAAATACTCTACATACTTTTCTTAAACAATTCGTATTAAAAAGTAAAAAATAATTATATTTAAGCATGACTAAAAAGAAAAGTATGGGGCCCGCTCTCATATGCAATCATTTTATAAATTCTTAAATTGGATTGTTTCATGTTTTTCTTTTCAGTCATGCATAGACATAATTATATTTTTTACTTTTTACGGGGCTATTTTTTAAGCAAGATCCGATTGACAATAGAAGAAAAACTAGTAAAGACAGTGCCATACATTTTTTGTTATTTCCTCTGTACACATTAAGCTATGTTTCTACATGGTTACCTGTTTGTTTATACATTTATCATAGCATTCGACAAGTTTTTGTACACCCACGTCGTAGAAATCACCCGCCTGTGACCGAAGCCAAGCTTTAACCGTTGTTTTCACTTCCTCATCGGTGTCAAACTGCAGACCGGCGAGAAACTGCTTCAGGAAATTCCAGTGACAACGGGGAAATCGGGAAACGACGGTTTTCTTGCATTTTTGTATCAACTGCATGCACCAACTCGAAGGTCGGCCCGATCGCGGCTCACCATGAACATTGTCCCGCCCGTCCTTGAACGATCGCACCCATTTACGCACCTTACTGTCACTCATTGTATTCGCGCCGTACACCTCACATATCTGGCGATGAATTTCCACTGCTGACACGTTCCTTGCTATCAAAAATCGAATAAAATTTCGGTCATAGGCGGGTGATTTCTACGACGTGGGTGTACAAAAACTTATCGAACGCTATGATAAATGTTTAAACAAACATGGTAACTATGCCATCACTCAAACACAGCAAATATAGAAATCCTCTCTAAGCTGCAATCATAGAAACATAGCTCAGTGTGTACAGAGGAAATAATAAAAAATGTATGGCACAATCTTTACTAGTTTTGTTTCTATTAACAATCGGACTTTACTTAACAAATAGCCCTCGCAGACGTTGTTTAAGAAAAGTATGTCTTTTAAAAGGTTATTATTATTTTTTTTCGAGTTATCTCGATGTTCGGATACTTTCTCTCAAGCTAGTGTTTTGTAACCCAAATTCTAAAGTGTTCTGCAACCAGTCAAACCCAAGATCGTTGCAGACTAGTATTTATTTTAGGATAAAGAAGTCCATATTAAAAAGAAGATTAAAATATGCCTTTAAAATTATAATGTAATATTGTATTGTCACCAGACTTACGTCGCTGCGCAAAATTTCATCATTGTATGACGTCGGGAAATGAGTTAAATTAACATTGCAAGATTTGAAGACACCACAAACTATTGTGAACTAAAGAAAAACCTGTAAAAAGAACATAAATATATCAGGTTGGCTAACACCACCTCTATAAAATCAATCATCATCCCGTAAAAGACCGTCGTAACATAACTTAAGATAAAAATGGATTGTACGCTTCTGGCCCGTAGGTATTCATTTGTTTTTTGAGCACGAAATTGCTTACAATTTTCAAAAATACTGAGCTACAAATGTTATTACACATAATAAAACGTGAAACTAGATACTTATGTATACTGAAATTGAATGAATGTCTTCGGAAGTCACAACTTCTCCTGCATTGCGCAAATCAACTAGCAGAAATTTAACCGCTACTTGTGCCATCGCTCAAACACAACAAATATAGAAATCCTCTCTAAGCTGCAATCATAAACATTCCTGAAATGGATGTATTGAAACTCACTTCAACTGTGATTTGCTAAATAGACACCGTTTGCTTATTTATTTATCGAGATATGACGTCAAATGTGACGATGCCACTGTTATTTCGAGAAGTTTAAGTTTCGAAACTGCGCATTATTTCACATTTCTTGAAAGGAATATATTTCTTGTATTTATGTGAGGAATTTGAGACGATATACAAAAATTATAACGGGTATGTTATGTATGATATAGATGAGTCAATTTAGCGAATCTGGGGAATTTAAATGAGGTATCAAATTTCAAATAATTACGAAAATTAAGACAAATTCTTGGCTCTATAGGACATGTGACGTTCGTCCAAACAAGTTGTCATGTGACCATTGCAACGACTACTCATTGGTGACTTTCGAGACCGGAGTTAGCTATTTCTTACTACTCAATCATATTTTCTTTAGATTCAGAGAAAATAATAAAATTCTTTTGTGCCCATGAAGTAATATTTCCAAGGAAAATCAATACATTAAAATTCTTGCGCCAAAATGTGTTGTCTACAAGATGGCGTCTTAATATAAGTAGAAAGGAAACATGTAATCAAGATGACGCGGATGACGTAGTTTGTTTCGAGTTAAATTCACTCATTTAGAGTGACTGTTCACTGTCTTTACCTGTATGTATCGCCAGTGGAGTGAATCGTGTCTGCTTTTGTTTAAGGGGGTTTATGGCTAGCCCTCAGAATATTGTTTCATTTTTCTCATTGAGTTTGATGCATTGAGAAGGATGTTTTATTGCTAAAGAATAAATTGGATTACGTAAAACAGTTTCATTGTGCTTTAAAATCGTGTGTTTAAGAACCAGGTAAGGTAGCAAGTAAAGTTCTAAATTAATGCAACGTTGCCAGTCGCATGTTAATACGCCTTGTGCTAATTCAGAAAGTGAGTGATTATCGTGTTTAATTGCCTTACTTAAGGTGAGAGAGAATTAAATGATTCAAAGATGCGAGTGTTCATTATTACACTTTTTATGTTATAAATAGTGAAAAAATGCCGTAGAAATTGCGTAAATAAACTAAAGTGCTTCTAATAGCAGCACTTCGTGAATAGGAGAACATGACGTAGGAGTAAGCTTCGTAAATATTCAAGTTCTTGATTGTGGAATTATTTGGCTCTCAGTCGGTTCTAAATCATTTGGAAGTGACGTAAATAATCAATTTGAAGCAGATACGTAAAAGTAGATTTGCTTTCCTTCAATCACCTTATTCTGAAGTAATGTGTAGGGAAATGTCAGATTTTCTACACACCTTTTGCTAAAGTACTTTGCTTCCTAAATCTCTGTTAATTGGAATAACTGTGTTAATGTATTATTTGCTAACTAAACTAATGTATGTAGACAATTGAGCTAACTTACATAACTAAAAATAGCGATTGTTTCAAGGGGGAACTTTAACTATATAAAATGGTGTTAAATATTGTGAATGGTGCAGTTATCGGAAGAAATCGAAGTTGTTACTTGCTTCCTAAATCTGTGGAGTTCTGAAAATTTTCCTGGTGGTCAGAGCTGAAACCGGCTCATATTTAGTTATATATAATTCGGCTAATAATTTGATTCCTTTGTTTTGTGAATCGATTAACGGTTTGAATTCTTTGGACACCGCGTGCCTGAATTAATCGAAAGATTAAACTACGCTATTACTATCCCCTGAAACTAATGAAATTAAATGAAGTTAAGATGCGGATTAACTTCATCTTTTGGCTATTGTTTTGTGTAGAAAAGCAAGCACAAATTTGATTCAATTTAAAGGTGAGTTACTGTGTGAGTGTTTGACGGATGAGAAAGAATATACAGTTCTTCCGATTGGTTTAGAGTTCCAAGAAAATTATTGCTGTGGAAACTCAGCATTTGTATTTGATACTTTAGAGATCATCGTTTTATGCCGAGTAAATTCTAACGTCGGCTGTTTCAATCCTCTCTTTCTCATTAATTTCAATAACAGTCTGATCGCTAATAACTTAGTATACTGGTCCCTCTATCAACTTTGTAAAATTAGCCTTTTCTTTGGCATTGTGAAGAATCCATGTTATAGAGATTGGAAAAATAAATTGATAGAAAATATTTGTTTCGAAATTCCTTTAAGAAAGAAAATATATCTATTATTTTCCCTAGTTGTTTCGTGAAACCATCTGGTAAGCTGACTCTGGGGTTTCCTTTAAAGGACAATCTGGGCGACGGCGTTACATGTACGTATACTGTAAAAACATTACCTCTGAATTGGGAGTAAAAAACTCCAATTTTGTACTCCCAATTTTTTAGAGGCGATGGCAAACTCAGGGTTGGGTTTAGAAGGGCGGTTCTTTGCCTTCCAGTTCTTGGGAGGGAACAGAAACAGAGGTAAAGTATGAATCTCTGGGTCCGTCACTGCCCCTGAAAAAATAGGTAGTATAATATACTCCCATTTTTTTAGAATCAGTGGGGGGCACAGGGATCCATACTTTATCATCGTTTTTGTTTCTATTAATTTGTCCCCTTCCAAGAGCTGGGAGGCAGAGAACCGACCCTCTAAACCCAACCCTGGATTTGCCACTGCCTCTCAAAAATTGGGAGTACAAAATAGGGATTTTGTACTCCCAATTCAGAGGTACAGTTTTTAGGGTGTAGAGAGTGACAATGACTCGTAGTCGGTTCAGTACAATGAATACGTAAGAGGAACATTGTTAACTTTCTCCTCCTGTTTTGTTGCTGTATCAGCAGAGCGTCAGACTTTATGGAATCTTGTTTTGTTGTGTGTAAATCTTATAACATATTTTCCTTTTGTGGTATGATTTAGGATTAGTAATAAAGGCATTTTAGTGGTTTAAGGACACGTGTTCCAATACCAACTTCAAAAAATAACTTCAACATGACAAACTTTATGAATATTACACTACCTTCCCCTTCTGATTCTTTCAAAATGTAGTTCCTCAACTGTTTATCTTGTTCCCCCGTTTCTTCCATCCATCCATCAGTGAAGTCTTAAAGAGTCAACAGGAACATTTGCTCTTCTCAAATATTTGCCATCGCCCGCCCCATGTTCTCATCTCTAATAACTTTGATGCCTGGATCTTCCCTTCTTTACCCTCGCATCGATCGTTGCCGAAGTTTCTGGGAAATAAAAAAAATATATAATTTTAATATTCGTGGTCTAAAAAAATCAGGCAACGTCTTGTCAGTTGTTCTTCGTAGTTTGCAACATAGTAGAGCATCCACTCAATCTCGGATCTTTTTTTTTCTTCTCTGATTTTCACTCATATCTTTCCATTTGTTTTACTAGACTAGCCTGAAAACGCAAAGCACACACTAATGCAGATCAAATACGCAAAAGCAATAGCACAAATGAGCGAATGTTTTAGCAGGAAAGCAAAACCTATAAGCACGAACATATAAAGTGGAACAACAAAACATCCCACATAACAATTTTTACCTGACTCAAATATCGATCAAGCCTCCTTTGACAAGTGGGTCAATTTATGCAAGCTTAGCAAATCAAGCCAAAAAGGTTTGATCAAGGTTTAATCCAGCAGTCATCAAGGTTGAAATAGCCTTGACATATCAAAAAAGTACTTATTAATGCACTGCTTAAAAATTAAAATCGTTAACTTGGGTGCGAATGCACACTTATCCAATACTGTAGCCACTAGACCACGGAACTACTCACCTTTGTTCGCTTTCCAAGCGCTATTTATACTTAGTTCATCAGATACCAAGAGATGGCAGAAGTAAAAGAGTGGGAGTTGGCGGAGATGAACTGATGACCAAACAGTCTTGGCACGTGATGGGACTTCAACGCACTGAGACGACAACTAAAGTGCAACGAAACGAAATTCAAACAGATTCAAATTCAAGTTTGACCAGCCTCCTCGCATAGCTGTTTGTTCCAACAAGCTTGAATTAGGCTATTTATAAAAACTAGCAAGAATAGTGTTCAAACAAGCTATATATGTTGTTCCAACAAGTTTCTGGTAGTCTGCCTGTGTTGTCACATTTCATTCAGACAATATCAGAAATAAACGTCACAATCCATAACCGAAAATTTTGCTCCATAAGAGTCCACAAACGTGAACTTTTCCTCTTTTATGGAATGCTATTTTTATGACTTTTTGCTCTTGCGTTATCTATCTAGGCCAAATACTTTTTGCCTAGTATTTGATCAATATAGATTAGAATGTTTCCATAAAAAATTACACTCATAATTGGTAATTGGATGTTTTCTCTTCCCCCAATCTTTAATGGACGAAAATGTTATCTTCCTTGTACGTCGCTAGAGCCATGTTGCTAAATCACTTTCGACCTAAAAGTTTATACGTTTTCCTTTTTCAAAAATAACTGTTCTCTCTGTAATATGAAGAACAAAAACGGTTTTTTTTCTTCTGACATATTCCGATTCTAGGCAGACAAGATCAGATGCTTCAAATACGTTATAATAAAAAATGGAAGATAGAAATTGGTTATAGGAAAGTATTAAGCACATTTCCCCGTGATTTAGCAGTGATCATGAACTTCAGATAGGTATGAGGTTCATGAGCTGCTTGCAGCTATCCTGAATGAAGTTCTTTTAAAGGTTAAACTCAGTTTTACCTCACGAATGTAAGAAAAATAACTCAATTATAGTTTGTTGTTCTTTTTTTTTCGTAATTTAAAGTTTCTTACAATTAAAATGGGGTATTTGGAAGCATTTGGAGAGTGTCAATAATATATTCTGAAAGCTAAGTGATTTCAGTCTTGCATCTTATTCTCTGCATGAGTACATACAGACTTTTGTAACCGCCTGAAAGTTCCATTATAGGCTTCCTTTAGAATCGCTTTGAAGAAGTCTTCCAAGGAGGATGAGGTTTGCTATCTCTGTAAAACCCGCTCAGCATCAGACGTATTCCGTTTATGGGGAGGGGAGAACCGTAGTAACTATCGTCTCGCAGCAATAGAGCTATGGATCTCTTTCCTATTTCTTCTGATTTTTTGTACATTCAATCGTCGCGCTGTGGCCGATGAAAACGTTACAAAAAACATATAATTAAACATTTGAAGCACTGCAATGATGTAATATGAGAAGTCATTTGTAGTGGTTTTAAGTAAGTGAAAAAAGGAGAATAGAACTGTTTTATGCGATTAGCTAGGGCATGGGGTAGGAGTCCCGGTTACACTTATAGGCAGCACGCGGATATTTCTCGAACTGAGTTAGATTGTTATGAAATATTCATTGTGGTAAAGTACCCATGTGAAAACTGTTTGGACAAGGCAGGATATTTACTAACAAGGAAGTATCACGGAAGGTCACCTATCTCCATTTTTTCCACGTAAAGTTGATGACAAATTAACCTTCCACCGAAAATATTATATACTAATACAAAGTACAAATAGGTCAAAAAAATTGACAAAAATTACCTCTGTTTCTTGGTGTCTCATAAACGAAGTTGGCTACACTGACGGAAAGACGCAAGTTGCGATGTCGTGTATATTCGGATCAGTGATCAAATGCAAAGCGCCAACCATGAACCTATATAGCATTTTGTGTAATGAATGGTAGGGATTACGTAATTATCTTGTATACAGCATTCGTTTCCAACCAGTAAAATGAATGTAGATAAATCAGCTTCTTGAAAATAGAAGATTTTTTTTTTGCTCAGAGTTACTGCATGTCAGCACATGATCACATAAATTACATACAGAATGCAAAGAGGAATATACAACCAGTAACGAAAGAAAGAAAATAATGGATATTGAATCAATACAATTACTACAGCAGCAATCCTACGAATTTCTCCCATATACAGGAACTCTTGCGACGCTATAAATTGTTGTGTGCATTTATTGTCCCAGGAAAAATGTAACCATAATCTCACAATAAGGTCGGTCAATTATGTTGATGATGATGCTTGGTGTTTTGCCCGGAGACAGGTTTGAGGCAAAAGGCGTCGGCAAGATTGTTCCCTCGAAAGGCACATAAACGCATATGGTATCTCTGAAATTAAGGCGCAAATTCAGAAAGTGTTTCCTTACATCAAAACAAGAAAAAGGGCTCCCTGAAGGTTACGAAATAATGCGTAATTTCGGAGCTATTGGCGTGCAAAATTCGGGCGGCATCGTCACAAATGACGTCATATATCCAGAAGTAATGACACAGGCCGTGTTGCTTTAGCAACTGATAACTGAAATTGATAGGGGATGCTAATGCAAGATTCAGAAGTCATGGAATGGTGTTACTTACAGACCAAATATCGTTGCGTAGCCCTCCTTGCACAAAGGTTGGTAAAGAGTTTGCGCTGAACAATGCACCGTCGTAAGCAAGTAGTAAAAGATAGGCACACGACGAGATTATGCTATGAACGTATGACAGGAGTGATTGCACTCGATGGAGTGATGAAAGCAAAAATGAGTCTTGCACCATGCACAACGAAGCAGTACACTTAAAGTACAGTCACCATATTCGCATGTTGTGGTTTCCTTCGTCAAGCAGAACTGTTGAGATATGACGAAATCTGGAGGGTGCTGCGATGTATGGCATGTAGCAAACCACGAATATTTGATCATGTCGCCGAATCGTGGGGAACTAAACTGCTAATGAATGAAGGATTGTAATTTTCAAATATTGTTCCTCTGAAAAGGTGCAAAATGTAAATCTTCACGACCTGCTAATAATTCCGATAGTCGCCGGTAAAGTAATTTCCATTGCCGAGAGAAAAATTTGTCGAGAGGTTGAATTTTCCTTGTAGTTTCAGGAGGAAGTTGAAAAAGTTCAATTGTCTTTCCGGGAGGCATACCTTCTAAACAGGAGCTATCATTGTATGCTTGCTGTCCCTGAATCCAAATGTAGAGCGCATTTATCTTCTGTAAAAGGGAAGAAAGCTTCCTGATACCATTCTGTTAATTCTCGCCTACCCATTTTACCGGATATTGAAGCTCTCACAACAATGTTTTCTGCTTTGAACATTAGTTTAGTAATTGTAGGGCCAAAACTTCCCGCCAGTTCTTGTAACACTATAAACAGTTTCGGGAGCTGTACCGAAACACCAATTACATGGTAGTATCAAGCGATTTTAACCATACCAACAATAAACATTGCTGAGCCCCCTAACTCTGCTTAAAATACGAATTAAAATCTTTCTGCGAACTGGCGGTTGAGTTCATGGTTTTGGTGGTAAGGTTAGGTTAGATAAGTGCTTACTAACCCGATTAAGGCCGTTTTGATTTATACATGGATTCATTTACGAAGGCAATTAATAGTATGAAATAATTATAATCAGAGTATGATGCTGCTCTTTCAAAATACTTCACCATACTACAAATGAAAATCTAAATAACATTTCAGGCATTTATTTACTATGCAACTATCAAATCAGAAGTATTATGATTTTCACATTCTGGACTAATCGAATCCATTGGAATCCATTGAACAATCAGTTTGCACATTTAAAATACTTAACTGACATGATCCAAATAACCATAAACTTCTCAGCTCTGACATTGAAATAAATTAAAGCACACATATCAATAAATATTGGACATATGCACAAATCTCAAACTACGGAATTCAATACATTATAAAGCTTCAACAATATCATCATGATCTGGTACCAAAGTTCGAGCCATATTTTCTATAAAATTCTAGATAATGCATTCGTTCTTCATTTGTTTTAGCAAACATGATCAAATTGCCTTATGGTTTGATACTGGATGATTATTCATTAAAAGTTCATACATTCATTATAACATATGGGAACGAATACAATACTAGAAAATATTTAAAGAAATCCAACGAACGAGTTCATCTTTAGGTCGAAGACCTGTATTAAAAAGTTTTTTACGATATATTATTTAAAATATTTAAACACGTCTGCACATAACAGGACAAATAAGTGGAATAGCTGCGGCGTAAGGTGGTGAGAATCCTGTTAACAACCAGTCTTTCCTTGTATTGAACTCTGCAATTGGAATACATTACCCAGTAATAGACACTACAATACAGCTGGAGGTATGTGTGCCCCTTACACGCTCTGCAACCCATTTTACAGCAACGCGTGGTGGGTCATAACCATCACAGGGAATGTGCTGGGAACAATTTCTTTTCTCATACAAAACGAAATAAAAAGGAGAAATAGAAAAGTGGAAGAACAGCCGTTTGTTCTCATTTGGATTGTAATAGGAGACTTCACTTGCAATCCGACTGAACATAACCGTCTGAACAATGGCAATCAATACGTTAAACTGCTCACGATCCGGTATATTTTGACCACCAATTCTCGAAGAGAGAAAATTTGCTTCGTATTTTTCAAGATTGAATCTAATACATACACACACCCCTACCAAAAGTGTATCGAAAGCATGCATATGTGCAAACGTATCCTCTTTTTTGAAAACATATTGGTTTCGGTTGTTAAGTCATATTGGATTTGAAAGAGTGGACGTTTTTTAACATATCACTGGAACTGATTTGCATTTTGGTGCTTAGATGACGGAGATTTACAACGAATGAGAAGATGCTTCATTAATATAAAATACTGCTAGTTTTCGTTAGTTTTAAGAAAGTTAGAAAAACAAGCAACAGGAGTTCAGAGTCCGGTCGCAGCTTATTAAATATTAATTGTGATAGTTTCGCCTCAATATCTTAACGATTATGTATTAGAATATGCCTGCATTACGAGTAAATGTTTAAGAGGTATATGAGGGACTGTCAATCAGTTTTTCCTCTGCCTATGTAGGAATTGAACTAGGTACTTGCTTACCACGGGTGTATTTGTTTTTGCAACGTTGTCCTGCAGTCAAATCACAAATTTCTTCCAGTGAAGAACCTCCTTCTTCAGTCCTTATTATAGAGGTCGTAATTTTGACGTGAAAACCAATCTTCGACACAGAAATGATAACGTCGTCCGAAGAGAAATGCGTCTCTGGCATCGGTTCCCTCATTTTGATAAAAAAAAAAGTGCCAAGGTGCAAGTTCAAAGGAATAAGCTGGATGTGCAGAATATGGTAGCTAAATGTACCCATATTTTCTAACAATTTTAAATGTCTCAGCTACCTTGTGAGCGGGAGCATGTCAGCAAAGAGAATCACCCTTTAATTAATTTTCTCCGTCGTGTCTGCTTCACTGCCTTGTGTAGCCATTAAAATAGGTTCAGTAATAGTCTTCAGTAGTTCTGTGTCCAGATATTAGGTAATCTATAGGGATAATTTCTTCGAACCCACAAAACCTGAGAAAATCATTAATTTAAAGGGGTTGCATCTTTGTCTTCTTCTATGGAGGTGACACGGAATGATTCCACTCCATGCTTATGGAGTGGAATCCTCTTGATTCATCCATCGCCACCAGTCTTTCAAAATTCATCACTGCATACCTGATATATTGCCTACTTAGTGCGCAAACACTCTACTATTTGTTTCCTCTAAAACAGTGTCATCTAGCTCGGAACCCACCGAGCAGACACTTAAGAGAAGAGCAGATATTCATGAAGTATGGTCAAAACTGAATAGTAACTTATGCCGACATCAGCCATTCCAGAATGAATAGTAATCCTTTTGTCAAAAGCATTAGAAGACACATTTTTTAAAACCATGTCAATATTAGTGGCTGAGGTTTCTCTACGTTCGTTCTCAATGCTTATGTGTCCACAAATGAAGCATCTGCAGGCTTTCACATTGTTATAAGAAGAAAATTCGCTACCATAGACAGCTTTCATTTTCTGATAAATCTGTGTTGAATATTACCCAGTACAAACTTGATCACACTTCGTAACTACAGTTTCACTGGGATGTCTCTTTCCATTATTTTGGATGTATTTTCTCCGTATAGAACAGACTTGCACGAAAATCTCTATGTAAATGTAAAATACAGCATCCAAAGTTTCATGCATTAGCTCACCTGCTTCATAGTGGAATTATTGATAGCCTTCGTATATGCACGAAAAAATAACTATTGAATTTTAACAACATCAAACAATGTATAACTGATATTGAAAACCAAACGTTCTGTAGGTATCTTATGAAGTATGCAAGATCTTATACAAAAATTTATTATTATTGATTTTCAAATTAATTCATAAACATAGCCAGTTCATGATGATACCAGTTTTTAAGATAACAAATTATGCTCACTTATTTTTATTCAAAAACAGAGAACGTTAGAGCTCTTCAATAATGTAAGTAAAGTTTGCCAAAGATCACATTTGTATACTCGTATGCAAATTCTTGTATAAATTAGTTTAACCTTTCACAGAATGTTTGGAGTTGTGATTAACACTTATAGTTCTTAACTTTACGGTCCAACTTTAAATATCTGATTATTTACATTTTCTGAATCTTCTTTCTTGCTACATCAGGTGGAAGTTTACTACAGCTTGTTTCATTACCAAAATGTATTTTGTAAAGCCTCGGGAGGAAAACATCTACATTTATCTGCTTCAGACACTCACAACCTAACATGCTGAATATAACTCACATTATTCTCGCAGATGTTCAATGTCCAATACTGATCAATTCAGAACTTGCTGGAACGTAACTGTTAACTAGTTCAAGAGAGAACGAAAAAATTGTAACAGTCACACATCACAAATCAAATGTTTATGGTTTGGTATTATCTACATTGTTAATTTGAAATACAGTAAAGAAACTGGTTGTAGTAATGTGGAATTTGAAGTTGCAAAAGAAATTTAAAATGTAGGTCGAGAAGGTATTTGAACACAGGTCATCAAATTGAGAAGTCCCAGGATTAACCACTGGTCCAACTGTTCTGTGAGAAGTTGCGTACATTTACGTAAAGATACAAACTAAAACTTTCTCAAGTTTTGGTATGCAAGCTTGTACACTTCGCATCAAAAAAATTGCGACAGCCAACGCCGTGCAGCTAGGCAACCCAAATGGCACCTTCTTATCCCATAATCGTGTCTGGTAAACAGACCCCTTCTTTCTCTTTCCTTCGTCTCGCCCATACTAAAATCAGCAAACATCAAGAGCACGCTTTTGTTTTTTCAAAATAGACATATATTAGTATCGATAAAATGAAAGAATAAAAGCGAGACGAATCAATATACATAAGTTGATGCAGGGAGAAATTTAAACACACGGTGAAACATTGAAACCGATGAACGTCTGTTACACAGAGGCAGAGATATGAGAGAGAGAGAGAGAATGAGAGAGATAGAGATAGAGAGAGGGAGAGAGAGAGAGAAGAAGAAGAAGAAGAGGAGGAGGAAGTAAAGATAAAAATATGGAATTTGAACGTAGTAAAAAGATTAAGTTCAGTTCCCACACAATAGAGTTCGCTTCCCACAAATCTAACAGCAAGATGTAGAAGTGACTTTTGGACTTTATATTTGTTCATCGCTAATTGAATATATAAAGGATTCTTCAAACATTCATTAAGTCACTGTCAAAATGGAAACCAAACTTAGTGGTCAGATTAAATACGCATGATTTCCAGTGAAACTCCAGAGTTTTGAGACACATTTAGGATAATGTCAAAAGTGTAACACACATGCTTTTTTTGCGCGGGGTTCGGTTGCAAATTTGGTGAAGCTTATTAAATATACTGGTTCGGAATATTTTGTAATCAGGAATTCCTACAGGATTTTTTGCTTGGCGTGTGTAAAGTCAAAATTTGGAGGGTGGACTAGAGTTTTGCACGGTTTCTATCAAAAAGTTCGGGGTAGTCTCCAGAATCGACAGCCCCACAGGGACCGGGATCTGCCGAAATCACTGTTTGTAACAAACCCAGTAGATACCATAGGCCATACCTTCTATTCCAGACTACGAATGCAAAGTGAACATAAAAAGAAAATGAATGAATGATAATTTTTCTGCTTAATTTCTATCAGAAAGAACCAAGATTATAATTCCAAACTGTATCAAAATGAAAAGTTACAAATGTTCAAAAGCAAAATTAGCATGTTCCTTATAGGCATAGTAAATTTTACATGTTCCACATTGCAAACGTGAAAGAAGAAACACATGTAATAATATGTTGGCAAATTAGAGCATGGAAACGAATTTCGTGCCAAACGAATATAAAAATAATTCTTCTCTTGAAATGGCTAAAAAAAGGGGGCATTTGCTACTCATGTTTTAAAATTTGTCAGTTCTGGACATGCCACTATATATTCCACCTATTGCGAATATAACTTTCTAATAATTACAGCACTAATGAACTAGTGTTTATAACAGTTCGCACAGATGGAATAAACACTGCAGAGATGAAAAGGTTACCGACTGATTCGATGTAGATTTGATGACCCGGAAGATGAAGGAGAGATTTTAATTATTTAATTGCGTTTGAACAGTGTTTATTTCAGGGGTGACCAGGATGGAGATGTTACCCCGAGAACACGAGAAATACGACGTCAAAATTCCCAGTTAAATAGAATTTCCAGACCGGGTCAATCGGGTTACCGGGTCACTCATATTTGGGTCAGTCCCTATCACCGGGTCATCGAAAGTGGCCCGGATTTGGTTGGGGAATAAGCACAAACAGAGACAGTGTGTGTAAATTAAGAGACGAAATAAACATGAATAGAGAGAGGGAGAGGTAAAAGAAAAGAAAGAAGCAGCGAAGACACGATAACAGTACATCAAGAAAGAGAAGAAGAGAGAAAGATCAATGAAAAATATATTATCATTATGCTAAACAGCACACACACCTGTTTAATCGGATTCTGACCAGTGATACTTCGTTAAGTTCTCCACAGTCCAGAGATGAATCTTTGTTTGAATACTTCAGTGTATGCGAAAAATGAACTGACTGATGGGGAATCGAACTCAGGTTTTCAAATTAGAAGTCCAGCACGATAGCGATACTCCACAGGCGACTGTATCCAGATCGTGCTTAACAAATGCTATAGTGTTTGCTTCTACGAATAATAACATGAAAATGGATACTTCATATTAATGTCGTGTTCTTAACTGCCCCCCTGGGACTTAATTTGGACTTTTCCAACCAACATTCGTAAATTGTCTTCCTCTCTATAATGACTCATGTGCTCCATTCCACAGTCGGAAATATTATCTGTTTTGTATGAGAAGGGATGGTTAGATTCTTCAAGACCGCTTTGTGAAAAAACTTGGCTTGAACAGGATTCGAACCTATGTTGGTTTGCTTTAGTACTTCAAACTCCGGCACTTTTCCTTTACTCCATCTTGCCAACGAAAGACGGCACTCATGAATTATGTAGTTCAAATGCGAGGAAAATGTAACATTGAGTATATGTGATATATTTTGTCTGTACGTATTCTTTAGTAAGTCAACACATTTGTATGCATGTCCTTTTTGTCATGTCGAATTATGAAATCAATATATTATGTGAGTTTTAAGAACAAATCCAGTTATTGTAAGTATTATGACATTAAGTTACGATAATTTATTGTCTTTTATTTTAACGTAAACCAGCCTGAACGAAACTAACATCATAAAAAGAAATGTCATTAGCAAATGGAGAAGTTAAAACTGCAATTAATAGTTCTAATACACTTCGTGCAATATGACAAGTTGAACGTAGCACAAATTAAAACTTTTTGACAGGTTTTATTTAAGTATCATAAGTCGTCACTTGCAGGCGATTCGAACCTACAACTATAAGGTTTCCTACTTCAGCAAGTGCCTCAGGATTGAATTTTATTCGGCATCATATGTCTATATTACTCGAAAGTGTAGGTTTTTGTATATTTCCGAACGGAATAGCTTACTGACTGAAGTCGCTTAGCATCAAAATTATCTCCACATTTTCAACTTCTGTGGAATAAGAAAAGAATAATGTTAGCGGTGTAGAACTTGGCTACCCTCGTCGCCCTCATAGCCGAAGTCTTTCAGGCCATTGGTTATTTTACACTAAGTCAATTATAATCTGAGCGCACTCTTTAGCAGCAATTAGAAAGTTTAAGTTCAGATATTGAGTCATGTGGCAACCTTGCAACAACATGAGTGACCACTGCGCGGGTTTTAATACAATGAGTGTATTAGTGCAGTTTTCGAGTACCGGTACTAATCTTTGTGAAGAAAATAATGTTTGTATATCTAGTCGTGATGTAGCAAAAAATATGTGAATAAAAGTAATTAGAACTCTTCTCTTGTTTTTATTGTTCATAAAATAAATTCTAATACAGCGATGTTGCTATGTCTGTAATAATTAACGATAAAGTTTTGCTTATTCCCACTTACGTTAAATACGGTTTTCGAACTTTTAACAAATTATATAACATGGTTTTCATATGTATAAAATCGAACAAAATAGTAGTCAATAGAAGATTAACTCATAAATGCACGAAACACAGTAACTGAAAAAAAATCAGTATTATATAACTTTTACTTTGCTTTTATTTCCGTAAGAGTTGAGCTTAAAGGCTGTTTGCCTGATGTCTTCGTGGCCGTGCGGGTTGCGTCGCGTTATTTTTTTCCCTTTTCGTCCATAAAGCTGGCGACGCGAGTTCGAATCCCGAAG